>JAIEZT010000441.1:232014-361267 GCA_019594935.1 Periophthalmus modestus | reverse complement strand
TCGTGGTTGGATCATTGTCTCGCTGGAAAGACCCAGACACGTTTCCTCTCAATGGCCTCGCGGAGAAAGGAGGTTTTCAATCAGAATCTCACGATACAGGCTCCATTCATTCTTTTACAAGGATCAGTCGTCCTGGTCCCAGAAAAAAACAGCCCCAGGAGCCTGAGTTCCACCCCCATGCTCCACAGTAGGATCTGTGGAGCACCAGATGGAGGGAGATTATCAGTTTTCGCATAATTTCTCCACAGTTGATTTGTTAACGAGCTGCTCACTGTTGAGAGATTGAGTTCAGCCGGGTGCCGTCCAAGTTTTGTTGTGGTTACGTTGACGTGTCTTTGGTCTTGGCTCATGATTGACAAGTGGAGTTTGGAGTGTGACTGTTTGATGTTGTTAGCCGGTGTCCTTGGTTTATACTGAGAACGAGTTCAAACGGTAGCTCATTACTACAGAAGGAACAGAGTGGAGGACTAGAGGAGCCTCTGAAAGAACAACCTTACTACGTCTGAGAGACCGATCCTGCTTGTTTGTATGAGTACAAAATACATTATTTTACAGATGACTTTACCAATGAATTCATTAAAATCCTAACTAGTGTGTATTTCCTGGATTGCTGTTCCCTCATTTGTCTCATCGCATGAAGTGAAACTATGATGAAAAATTACCAGGACTCCTCTTTTTAAGAGGAGAACGTGCACATTTGGTGTTCTGAATCAATACGTTTTTTGTTTGACATGTCACATTCTAGCCAATCTGAAAAACACTAAAGTCAGTATACTACTCACCTGTGCAGCAGGATATTTTTGTATCCTGGGTACAAACCTGGTGTTAATTTTCTCGTCTTGATAAAGGGCACATTACTCTTTTGGAGAGTCTCTTCACTGAATTGGGCCTACCTCATTTGACTTCTAACAGTCTTTACATCCTTTGAGCCAGTTCGTGTGTTTAACTAACTGTACTTGGCCCTTTGGCTGTTCCGAGCCCGTCACAAGGTTGGAGTTGGCAGAGAGACCGTGAGAGCACCTGCCAAAAAAAAGCAGAGCTCCCCAGGCCTAGACCAGGTGATATTTTCCTCATTTTGGTTGATGGGCACTGGGCTGTGCTGACAAGCTGCTTCCTCCTAGGTCCACCAGATCAAAGACAGAGGGAAGAGTCAGTGTCTCCTACAAACTTTAAACAAGCCACTCACCCAGAAAGTAATGTACGGGAGGAGTGAGGTACAACTTTTCTCCTTTTAGTAGGGCTACAGTCAATCGTTTTAGTCAATTAACTTAGAATCATTTTTTAGACGTTGATTGAATGGTCTGCTGCAGATTTGGTATTTATATGGATACATCGGCAATTTTTTTTTAGTACTTTTTTTCTGCATAAATGGGTTTTTTTTGCATTAGCTCCGTTGCAGTTTGGGGTCAGATACACAGATATGTGGCAATCGTTTTTAGTTGACTGGTGCAAACTTTAGTGTATGTGCTTGGTTAAGGCCTGGGGGACATGGTGATAAAAATCTAATTTTTTGTTGTGATCTGATCCCAATATGCTGCTTTAAGTGAGGACGGTCATGTTGCGATTCAAGACTTTTCTGTTTAATGCAGCCTCTATGTTCAAGCACTCACTCTTTGTATTGGTCCCAGCTCTGAGTGAGTGACAGATGCACTAAACAAAGTTTGAGCTCTAAAAAGCAAGATATAGATATACTTAACATTTAAAGAAAAAATATTATCTTTTGTCTACCAGTATAATCTATGACATACATGGATGATTATTATTATTTATTCGTGCAGCAGGCACTGGGGCAGTTTGCAGCCGAGTGTGAAGCGGCTGGAATGAAAAAGCAGCTCCTCCAAACCTGAGGGTCATTCTTGTTCTTGAACCGGAAAAAAAGGTGGTGCGCTCTCTGGGTGGGTGGGAGAGTCCCTTGTCTCAAGTTGGAGGAGTTCAAGTATCTCGGGGTCTTGTTCACGAGTGAGGACGGATGGAGAGTGAGATTGACAGGCGGCGGTCAGTGTCTGCAGTGATGCTGGTTGCTGTATCGCGCTGTCAGGGTGGAAGAAAGAGCTGAGTCAAAAGGCAAAGCTCTTGATGTACTGGTCAGTTTCCATGTTCTCTACCCTCACCTCTGGTCATCACTCTGGTAATGACCGAAAAGGACAAGATCATGGATACAAGCGGTCAAATTTGAGTTTCCTCCGCAGGGCGGCTGGGGCACTCCCTTAGAGGACAGGGTAGGGGGGGATAGGGAGCTCAGTCACAAGGGAGGAGCTCGGAGTGGAGGAGCTCGGAGTGGAGCAGCTGACGGGGGGGCTCGGGCATCTGTTCTGGGGCCATGTCCCACTTGGGAGGAGGCCTCGGGGGAAGAACCGGGGACACGCTGGGGGACTATGTCTCTCACCTGGGAACACCTGGGTCCCACTGGAGGACGTGTCTGGGTGAGGGAAGTCAGTGAGTCCCTGCTTAGACTGCTTTCCCCCGCGAACCCGACCCCCGGATAAGAGGAAGAGAGAGATGGAAAATGGATATTTATTCGCAAATATTGAACTAAAATCTTCCTCCTTCCCCTTTACCCGTTCACCACTGTCCACAAAAGTGCTGCACTGCTGGACCACACTGACCCTCCTTTGACAGCCACAAGTTCACAGCAGCAGTGGGCGGGTATGAGGGGTGGGGGGGGAAAAACAGGAAAGTTTAACGGAAAGCTCACCTTTTGGAAATGTCGCCTTCTCCATCACCGGTGACTAAATCGTGGGTAAATTGTGGCTATGTACTCTTAGTCATGAAAATAATCAAAAGAGCAGCAGTATTTTTCTGAACGACTTTTATCTCTCTCGGCTGACTCATTTTGTTTGTCATTGTTTGAAATGACAGTCCAGCTTTCCTTTTGGCACTTCTCTGGTGAAGAAATCATCTTCACATTTGTAACACTGCCTTATTCTCTGTTATTTCTTACTTTCACTCAGCCAGTAAGCACATATTAAATTTTTCTGTCTAGAGCAGCAGTGACATGGGAACTTTACTGTGGGAGCTAGAATCACAGTCAGCTCTTGTGGAGGAGTTTGTTTTATATATTTCTAATTTGGCTTTCAGACCTGGTTCTCATTGTTTATGCCTAATGTGGCTATAGTCTGGCTTATAGTAATAAAAAATCTGTACATTTGTAGTGAGTGTGGTGGTTAGAGGGGCTGATGGCGCAGATCGTCAGCCTTTCTTCCTTCAGTCTACTCCAGAGCAGCTTACTACCACTGAGTGTGGCGTGAATGAATAACGAAGTGCAGATGTGGTTTAGTCCTGGCTTTAAAGGGACGATTTTTCCAAGTATTTGAGCTAAATTTGTCTCTCTCCAGTACAGATATATTGTATAAGCAGCTCCTGAGGGTCAGAACATGTCACTGTGTGTTTGTTTGCATCTTATTACAAAGCATTTTATTCTCCAATAATCAGGAAGTGGCTCATTAGTAAGTTGAGGTTAACGTTTCTGTCGTGGATAAACTCGGCACTGGTCTCTGAGACTCTGAGAGTTTGTTAAAAGTGTTTATAAAGTGTGAATAATAATTAGGATGCTCAGGATGCGTAAGGTAAGTGAGGAATAACTTTGGGATTCCAACAGGCCAATAAAAATCCACTTTACGCCTTCCGTCTAGGGCCCATCCTGTTGTTCTCTGTCTGAAATGTTGGAGTATCTTAATAATTCTGTGTTTAGGACTGTTTCATCTGACTGAGCTACAGCTGTGTGAGATATTGATTGTAATTAGTGCTCTGCAGGAAAGCTCACTATTTGAAAAACCCACTATTTGATTCATGAAAACACACAGTGCGAAGAGGGCAGAGTGTTGGAGTGGATTTAAGGGCTTGATTTAACACAAAGCCAACGTTTCAGTCATGTGTGAAAGACATAAGAGCTGCTGCGTCGTTTAAAAGAGCCACTGGCGACAAGTGTTTAGTCATGATCTTTAAAACAGGAGAGACCTAAAATATCACTTCAGTTTCAACCTTTGCATAACACAAAAACACTTATTTGTTGGATAGTAATTAGACCAACTTCATCTTCTCATTTCAAGCAGATTCACAAGAAAATTACTCTGACTTATACCAATTATTGAATGAAGTATACCTATGAGAGTGGAGTAGTTGTACATGCAGTACTGCTGTGGACAGACTTTGGGAGCTTAATCTGCACGACTGCGCCACTGTTTCTTTGTTGATAAGCACATACTCAGTCTGAAGTACCTACATACATCATCTGTGTCCTGCCTGCTCCAATGGCAGAGGACTTGTATCTACTGGACTAATATCTACTGGACTTATATCTACTGGACTTGTATCTACTGGACTTGTTATCTACTGGACTAATATCTACTGGGCTAATATCTACTGGACTTGGTATCTACTGGATAATATCTACTGGACTAATATCTACTGGACTTATAGCTACTGGACTTATATCTACTGGACTAATACTACTGTGAACTGATCTCTGTCTTCACTTAAGTCCATGTTCTTCTGAATCATAAACTGACTGGACTACTGTATCAGTAGAAACTGGCTAAACAGCTTGTTGGTCAGTATCTGTGTTGTTTGTGTACTAGCTTTGAAAAGTGAATAAAATGAGAGTTTGAAAGTCTCTAAAGACACACAGTGCTCAGAGGTGAAGACAGAGGTGAGACCAGGGAGAGAGAGCGGAGGAGAGACCGGAGGAGAGACCGGAGGAGAGAACCGAGGAGAGAACGGAGGAGGAGACCGGAAGGAGAGACGGAGGAGAGACCGAGAGGAGAGACCGGAGGATGAGACCAGAGGAGAGCCAGAGGAGAGACCAGAGGAGAGAACCAGAGGGGGGACCCGAGGATAGACCAGAGGATCTGTACCAGAGGAGAGACCAGAGGAGTGACCAGAGGAGTGACCAGAGGAGAGACCAGAGGAGTGACCAGAGGAGTGACCAGAGGAGAGACCAGAGGAGTGACCAGAGGAGTGACCAGAGGAGAGACCAGAGGAGTGACCAGAGGAGTGGCATAGGAGTGACCAGAGGAGAGACTAGAGGATTGGACCCAGAGGAGAGACCAGAGGAGAGACCAGAGGAGAGACCAGAGGAGAGACCGAGAGAGACCCGAGGAGAGACCAGGAGACCCAGAGGAGAGACAGAGGAGAGACCAGAGGAGAGAGACCAGGAGACCCGAGGAGAGACCAGGAGACCAGAGGAGAGACCCGAGGAGAGACTCGCGTGAGAGGAGACCCGGGAGGAGAGACCACGAGGAGAGACCCGAGGAGAGACCCGAGAGAGAGACCCGAGGAGAGACCAGAGGAGAGACCAGAGGAGAGACCAGAGGAGAGACCAGAGGAGAGACCAGAGGAGAGACCAGAGGGAGAGACCAGGAGACCCGAGGAGAGACCGGAGGAGAGACCGGAGGAGAGACCGGAGGAGGAGACCGGAGGAGAGACCGGAGGAGAGACCAGGAGACCAGAGGAGAGACCAGAGGAGGAGACCCGAGGAGAGACCCGAGGAGAGACCCGAGGAGGACCAGAGGTGAAGACAGAGGAGAGACCAGAGGAGAGACCAGAGGAGAGACCCCAGGAGAGACCCGAGGAGAGACCGGAGGAGAGACCGGAGGAGAGACCGGAGGAGAGACCAGAGGAGAGCCCAGAGGAGAGCCCAGAGGAGAGCCCAGAGGAGAGCCCAGAGGAGAGACCAGAGGAGAGCCCAGAGGAGAGACCAGAGGTGAAGACAGAAAGGAGAGACCAGAGGAGAGACCAGAGGTGAAGACAAAGGAGAGAGCCCCGAGGAGAGCCCAGAGGAGAGCCCAGAGGAGAGACCAGAGGAGAGACCAGAGGAGAGACCAGAGGGGGGGACCCGAGGAGAGACCAGAGTGAAGACAGAGGAGAGACCAGAGGAGAGACCAGAGGAGAGACCAGAGGAGAGACCAGAGGAGAGACCAGAGGAGAGACCAGAGGAGAGACCAGAGGAGAGACCCGAGGAGAAGACAGAGGAGAGACCAGAGGAGAGACCCGAGGAGAGACCAGAGGAGAGACCGGAGGAGGGTGAGACCGGAGGGGAGACCAGAGGTGAAGACCAGAGGAGAGACCGGAGGGGAGACCGGAGGGAGAGACCGGAGGGGAGACCAGAGGAGAGACCAGAGGAGAGACCAGAGGAGAGACCAGAGGAGAGACCAGAGGAGAGACCAGAGGAGTGACCAGAGGAGAGACCAGAGGGAGAGACCGGAGGAGAGACCAGAGGTGAAGACAGAGGAGAGACCGGAGGGGAGAACCGGAGGAGAGACCGGAGGGGAGACCAGAGGAGAGACCAGAGGAGAGACCAGAGGAGTGACAGAGTGAGACCAGAGGAGTGACAGAGGAGAAGACCAGAGGAGAGACCAGAGGAGAGACCGGAGGAGAGACCAGAGGAGAGAGCAGCGTGATCCCGCCTCACAGAGCGCGCTCAGGGCGCTGTGCGCGCGGTGCGCACTGGACACTTGGCGCACTGTGCGCACTGTGGACACTATCTGTGAGTGTGGAGCATCTCTCTGAGCGTGTCGTAGGGCAGCGGTGACGTGGAGGCGTCTATAAAAGCTCTGAGTGGATGTGGGGGGCTCGTTAAAGGCGCGTTCCGCCGCTCAGTGCACGGTGCGCGTCCACGGGAGAACATGCCGGAGTGAAGCGCGCGGAGGCATGTGGACAATGGATACTTTAAGCCTCTCGGTGAACGCGGTGTCCCACGCGGAGCCCACGCCGCACACGGAGGCATGGGACCCGTTCAACAAGCCCATCCCGAACGTGGAGCCGTGGAACTTCACGGTGCTCGCGGTGCTCATGTTCGTGGTCACGGCGCTGTCCCTCAGTGAGAACTTCCTCGTGATGTTTGTGACTTTTCGCTTCAAACAGCTGCGGCAGCCGCTCAAACTACATCATCGTGAACCTGGCCATCGCGGACTTCCTCGTGTCCCTCACGGGGGGCCTCATCAGCTTCCTCACCAACTCCCGCGGCTACTTTCTCCTCGGGCGCTGGGCGTGCGTCCTCGAGGGCTTCGCCGTCACTTTCTTCGGTGAGTGCCGGTTGTTTGGGGAGTTTAGAGCGGCTCTGTAACAGAGAGACTCTAGGTGTCAGTGCAGTCCAGGTTTCTCTCTGCTCTGAGGAATAAAAAACATGAATGAAGCAGGAGAAGAGTGTTTTTAAAACTACGGGACAGGATCAGACTCGTGCTGCTGTGAGTTTATGAAGTGTCTGAAGCACTTGGTCTTCTGTTTGTTCCCTTTAGGATAAATCTATGATATTCACACTCACGTTTCCCATGTTATTGAATAAGCATCATCTCCATGATTTTCATGATGCTTTTGCTCATGGGACAGTGTTGGATTCGTGCAGGTTTCACTCTTGAGAAAGACTCATGTTCCCATAATGTCCCTGTGTGCTGCAGTTAACAGCATTTTGTAATAAGTAATGTACTGGGTCATAAGGTCAGGTGTCCTCCAGAAAAGATCTATTATTCTTGCCCTTTGAGAAAATAATAAATACATTATGACTTATAGATTTGTATTTTCATGAAATGTGTCAGACTTGGTCAAATGGGATTAGGTTTTAACTGTGGATTCATCTTTGCTCCTGTTTTAATTTGTACTTCAGTGATTGTACAAAATACACCTCATAGTCCTATGACAAATATTATTTTATGATTCTGTTGAAAACTTAAAATGAAGTGACAAAGGGAAGCAGGGTGTTCAGTACTTATATACTATTACTGTACGTACTAGGCTCTTGTTTACTGTGGTACTTAATGTATTTCAAACAGCGTAGTACTCGATCTGCATTAGATACTGTGATCGATGAACATTATTCTGACTTGCAGTAATAGAAGTTAGTAAATTAGTCTTGCAAGCTGTGTAAAGCCCGTGTAACATCTAATGTGAATCTGTCTTGAACAGATTATAATGATTTCAAGTTTCATACAGGGGATCATCATAAATTAAAAACACGTTTTTTTTTTGCTCTAACAAATACACAGCCCAGTAATGCAGATGGCTGTGTAAATGCTAAAATGATTAGTTAGACTCTTTCAATTACAACTGTTGTGTGAAAAAGATGAACTTGTTACTTGGCGTTTAGTCAGACACGAGCAGGAGAAGCCGAGAGTCACAACGACATCAACGTATTAAAGCTCTGTTTCTAATTACATCTGAAGATTTTCTTGTCAAAATCATTTCTCCTGATGTAAGACAAAAAACACAGTGGTGCAAAGAGCAACAGCGTACTCTAATTTATACTCCTGCTCCTCCTCCAGACGGGTGGTTTGGGCTTTCTCTGCTCAGTTTGCATGTCTCCTCCGCTGTGGGCTTCCTCTTAATAATCTGCTCTCCCTCATCAACCTAAAACATAAGCTAGTCCTGACCAAAGATCGCTTAAGCTCTGGAGATAAGTCCCTGCTTGGCTGATGCAGTGATCCCCCTCTGCTCCTGACAGGGGGCTTGAAAAAATTGGTCAAATTCAGAAAAGAAATTTCCCTAGGTGGAAAATACTGTATCTTAGCCCAAAGCTTCCTCACGCTGAAAGCAGTGCTGCAGTTTGTTCATATGCTGTGATATTCTGCACCAAACCTGACGACTCCTGGCAATAAATTCCACTGTTTGCCCTTGAGCAAGACACCACTGCACATTCTGCGGCTCTGCAGAGCACGTCTGAGTGAAGAGATGAATGCTCCACGTGAAGCGCTTTGAGGAACCATGACAGGCAGAAAACACGTCACACCAGATGAGATTTTACCAACTGCCCAGAAACTAAGGACAAGCAGTAGATTAGAACACAATTTTTACTTCAAATGAAAGAAAGGTACATTTTTATAAGAACTACACCTTAATAAAGCATGAACAATGTCTTAATTCATAATGACAAAGGTTTAAGAAGGAGAAAGATTAAATTGAAGGTTAGAAACTTTTTAATTAAAGGTTATTATTCAGGATTAATGAAGTAGATACTAAGTCTTAATAATTCTTAACCTCCTGAGACTCGAGCTCTTTCATGGATTTATCATTTCTCTTTGTTATTTTGCTGATTTGACCTGATGAGTAAAAACAAAAGAAGATTATCTTTTTACATTATGTAGTTCGGAAAGACAAAAATGTGTGAGGACATTCGTTCTACGTTTTAATCATTTTGATCGACATTTTGAATAATGGTTTGTTTTTTTAAAACTGTTTATTTTTATTATTTGCCTGAAAACAGCAGCATTTGTCCTGAGTAAAAACAAACTGTGCCTCTTGGAAAATGTGGCTCGTGTGAAGATCTGTGAAGAGGGGCAGGAGACATGAGCCTTTACAAAAAGAAAAATAATAATAATGATATTCTGAACATTCTAAACTCTTACAAATATCAAAAATTGATTATTTTTGCATTGTTGCTGTTCTTCTTCTAAAAAATTTGCATTGTGGCCAAGAAAACCCAAAATGTGTTGTCCACATATGAGGACGCCAGGTTAATAAACTGTTATCTGTAATAATCTGTTCATTATGAATTAAGTCTTCGTTCATGCTTTATTAAGTGTAGTTTTATATAAAGTCTTACCAGAAGTTGTTCCCCCCAGCCCAGACTTCAGAAGCCCCATTAAATCCATGAATTGCCATTGTCTGATTCGCAGCGCTCCATGTTTCTGAATCACAATGTTTCTGCCCCTCACGGTCTGAGTCTGACCTCTTTATAAAACCCGTCTGAGATCAGGCGTGTCGTCTGTAAAGCCTCAAGTCTGTGCTCCTCTTTGCTTCCAGACATGAGCTCCCAGCATCACTCCAGACAATGACGCTTCATAAACAACCCACTCACGCCGTGACCAGCAATATCCTTTAACTAAGTCACCACATAAGGCCCATCTGCAGGAACAGACACTAGAACAGGCAAGAAGTGACTAAATACAGCCAAAGATGCACAAGTAGATCTGTGCCAGTGTGGAACTCAGAATAATGTTGGTTTTTGGAGTCTTTCTTCATGTTATAAAGCTCCCTCATCAAAATCCTGAAGAGGTTTACCATAATGTTTGAGTAATGTAGAAATCTCCCCTGGGCCCTTACGGTTATGGTACGATTCTGTCCCAATGCTCAGCCCACAAGCCCACGCCACCAGTGCGTCTGCGTGCTTCTCCATAAATATACAGAAAAGCAGGATACAAAGCAACACAGTACAACTTCACAAACCTGATGTGACGTGCAGTCGTTACATAATGCTGACGTGGTAGCGCTCTGAAGGGGGAGTGACTTAGCGTGGAGACCAAGGGGGGCGTGAACTCTGAGCTTAGTGAAACAGATAAAAACATTTTAATGGTTGTTTTCAGTAAATATATCACTTTAAACAAAACAATAAAAGAGAACATGGGGAGCTAAATAAGTGTAATACAACTGTTTAGTTTTATCGCACCTTCTCTGAGCTGTTTGACTGTGGTTTGTCTAAAATGTAGTTTTCTGTGCAGAGAAGTTTATCATTTGACCCGTCGTGCTTCAGTGCCACTGGGCACTGGGGCAAACTGAAACAAGTACTTAGAGTTTTTGGTCAGGAGTCCTAAGCTTTAGGATTTGTCCTCTGTGCCAGTAGTGTTTTTCCCAACATCCGAACGCAAGACATACCAGAGTTACTTCATCTTATTCTGTGCAGTTTGTGTTGTATAGTAATGATTAAAGGTACACTATGTAACTTTTCTCGTGAGGAATACACACCATTTGCTAGTTTACTCTCTATGGAGATGTTCTTCTTTGCCTATTAAACATATATCTACTTTGTATTTAATCAGTTAAGTAGTTGAAATTGTGGTAAAATTACATGTAATGTTACTCTGCGCAGGCTCGCCTCTCCACAGAACTGACCTGTAACGTGGACTGGTGGTTTCTCCAGGGAGATAGAGAAGTTAATGTTTCTCTGAATGAAGAGTTGGGGTATGAGTAGATGGAAAGCTCGATTTTTAGCTGTTGTGTTGCCTATAAGGTGATGATGCAGATAATTGTGTGAATAATCATGATTTCAGTTGGATTTCATTAATGTGATTTTTTTCCGAGCTGCAATATCACTGTAAAAAAGCAAGATCCCAAAGATATATGTCTGTCCCAGATGGAGGAACCAGGTCAGAAAGTTGACTCAGCCTTGATGTCTTATTGGATTTGTTAAATGGCCGTCTCACACTTCTTACATGTGATAGTTTACACGAGTCACAGGATGAAAGATTTACTGACGCAGATAAACGCTCAATCAGAAATAATGAACAGAGGAAATATGATGGAATTCATACGGCCGGCTCTTACAAAATCACATGATCAGATTATCGGATTTTACCCCCACAGTAAAAATACATCTAGGGCAACATGAGAGACGCCAGAGATTTAAGTGAATTATAATATCACAGCTCCTGGATTACATGACGGAGCTTTTAGTTTCCAAACACTGGTTGTTGCTATGTGAAAAATATTAATCCCTTGCTGTAAATGAGCCCAAATCTGATTATTATCTCATTTCTGAACCTTTAAGAAGATTTCCTTGACGTGCAAACTGTAAAGTGAGTAATCAGACGGTGTTTATGTGTCATTTTAGTTACTTATAACTCCACAAGTTTGAATAGAATATGATCTTTGAGTCGTAACAAGCTGTAGCAATATCGTGGTTGTAATAACATTTTTGAAAAGATAAAAAATATTGTTCAGTTACAGGAGAAACCAGGGTGACTTAAGTAGATTCTGTGTCATTATGTGTTCGTCTGTGTCTAATTATAAAGCGTTTTTATCCTCGCTCTGGCCTCTGAAAGTTTTGAAAAGCGCTCACATATACTTTTATAAATGAATGAAATGATAAAACTTGGGCACGGTGCCTTTAAGTTGTAACTGGAAGCCGGATTTGGTTTGAAATGAGTAAAAACACGGAGAAATAAGCTAAATGTGTAAAAACTCAAGTACATGTTTTTCACCCAGATGTTATTTTGTGATGCTTTTCATGTGCTGTCCGTTTATTTGTGTATCCGACTCAAGACTGGGTCATTTCACACACTGAGCTGTGTCAAACGAAACTGAAGAAAATAATATGATCTCTGACCTGTTGGGGGCAGTGTCACTATTTACTCAAGACACTGTAGAGAAGAAGTCCGTTTTTTTTCATTTTCTTCTGTATTATTCCACAGCAGGCTAAAAAAATAATTCTTTAGTTTATAAGTTTAGTCTTATTTTACCCTTTATTTGAACAACAATACAGTACAATAATGTTTTGAGAGCAGCATATATGGTTGAAGCAGACGTCCCAGGGTTTGTACACCACTATTTGACCTTTAAAACCAGCAAAGATCGTATTTTTTCAAGCTGAGCAGCAAGAAATATTATTTATCCTTTGAAAAAAAACTCTTCTTCAGACATCAAGCAAAGCCACACTTCTCTCTTTTCATAAAAACATCTAAAAACCTCAGCAAAGCCATTAAAAGTTACTTCAGTTCTGTCTGTTCTGTCCAAAAAAGTGAGCCTCAAATGTAAGATAAAGTGTAGTAGTGTCTTTTCACAATAATCGTTACTAGAATTCAACATCACAGCCCGATTTTACAATAAAGAGCCATATTCACTCAAAATAACAGCTCATTCTCCTGCATTACTTTTTAATGGCAGAAAAAGCTTGTGAATTAGGATTATTTGCATTGTATTTTTATCTTTTACAAATTTGCTTCTGTCCCTTTCAGTGTGAGATGTCTGACCAAAACCTTCACAGCTCCAGTCTCCCTAGATCTGATCTAAGACCAAGCATTAAATAATCATTCAGGAGGTCAAAGGTCAAGCGTTTTCACTGGTGACGCCCAAAACATCCAAATATTTCAGATGCATTAAGAACCAGGAGGAGCTTGTTCTTTATCTTTGAGGAAACCATGACACCTGGTTCTTCTAAAGCAGAGGCTCAGTGAAGGAGGCTGTGGCGTCAGGATCTGGATCTTTTTTGAGGCAAATGACTTGGTCTGTAAAGAAATGCCAAAAAAAAACATGGCAAAAACAATCAACAAAACACTCTGTATCTGACCCAGAAAAACTACAACTACACAGGAGTTAATGCAGAATCCACTATTTAAACCGAAAGCTGCTAAAAAAATGTGTATTTATATGTAAAAATGTAGATTAACTCCCAAATCATCAGCTAACTCACACCGAACATTCTGTATCTGCTGTTCTCCCATGTAAATCCTTAAAAAAAAAAAAAATATGGACGACAGTGGCTCAGTCAGTAGAGAGTTTTTCCACTTGTCCGAAATTTGACAGATCAGACATAAAAACGCTCTAGACATAAAAATTCTAGCTCCCACAGATGAATACTGTCGTTGTGTCACAATATTAAAATTTCAAACTACACAACAGACTTTAAAGGTGCTGTATCTGACTTTTACAGCATTAAAAACATAAAAAAGCAGAAGTAGTTCATTTTAAACAGTTTGCAGTGGTCCAGAGTTATTCCTCCTGTGTTCTGAGCATCATTATTCACCACACAGTGACATATTTATACTGTAAGTGCTTCTCACAACTTTCAGAGGCCAGAGCGGAGATTTACTGTCATGACAAAGCCAGCAACAACAGCTACAATTTCTTTTATGTGCTTATGTTGACGTAAGAAGCATTGCCCACATGGGTTTTAAACTTTTGGATGAGAAACTTAGACTATGGTGGTCACGGTTTTTTGGGTTAAATCGTTAACATACAGTGTAATGTTTTTTATGAAAGTCTGTCTGAGAGATTTTTATTCTAAATCAAGAGGAAAAACTAAACAAAGCCAGAACACTTCTTCACCTGCAGTGTCACAGGCCTCTGAATCCTGACCTGAAATCGGTTTAGGTATTGACATGTGTGTTAATTTAAGGGGTTCCTTTTGCCGCCGACCCTCAGCCTGAACCTACCAAAGGGACTTGCTCTCAGCTTGAACATCCTTTTTTATTTGCTGATGTTGTTTCCATTCACAAAAGTCCAAAGCAAATCCACAGTGTCTAAATGAGGAGCAGATGCACAGTTGGTCAGAACATGGAGATCGTGGGACTGACCTCGGCTGGTAAAGGCCTTTCTGAACACTCACAGGAGCACGTCTGATCACTGAAGTATCTGTAAACTCATATCTCTAAACTGTCAGGTCCAGCTTCAGACTTAAGACAAACGTGGCTCTGAAAACTGTTTATTTAATTAAGACTAAGCAATATGACAAAATGTATCCCGTTTTTACGTCTGTTCATTAAGCCAGATATTTTAATCGTTTTTATCTGTCTTAAAGCAACACCGTGTAACTTTCTCGAGGTGACTTGACTCCACAGAAATAGCTAATTAAAACCAACATTTGAAAACTCCACGGATATGGCAAAAGACGAAGTTTAAATCTGTAACTGGACAAATCGTTGTTGGAGTGAAGATGTTTCGCTGCTCATCCACGACGCTTCTTCAGTTCTGAAGTCGGTCTTCTTCACTCCAGAACTGAGGAAGTGTCTTGGATGAGCAGCGAACTTTTCTCCTGCAACGATTTGTCCAGTTACACATTTAAACTTCGTCTTTTGCTTTGGATCAGACCTGGACGACTGAGGGTTTACACAGACATCCATGGATATAAATACGTAGCAGGGGATGCCATTTCAGTTCAGTAAAAACGTGTTTTTGGTCTATTTTTTTGGTTATAAAGTTACATGGTGGGACTTTAACCTTTTGAAAATTACACCTGGTCGTACATCATGCTCCATCTCTCTCTCTCTCTTCAGTTCAGTATTGGTGGTTTTCAGATTCTTGTCCCAGATGGGAGCAAGAGCCAATTTTTTTCCTAATTATAACATTGAAATATCCAAAAGGTGAATTCACAAATGTTGAATCTGATCATTTGCAGCAAAAATCTGCATTTTAACAATAATTATTTAGCTGCTCTCCACATATGTTTTTAAATAATATTGACCTATTGAAACTTGTGATGCCATGTGAAAACTCAGCAGGGCAATGTAACGTTACTTATTTTCTTTTATGTTGTTTTAAACTGATCCCAAAGCTTGTTTTCAGCCGTAACTCCCCAGTGAGAGGAGAGACTTACCTGTACCTGTAGTAATATGGAGGGTGGTAATTAGGCACTCTGAAAATGACTTATCGCCATAATTAATATTTGTGGACCTCAGGAGGTGGCCTAATGTGCCGCCCTGCTTCATTAGACTATTTCAGGAACAGCTCCACTATCACAATGTCCTGTGCTGGGGTCATTTTTCACACGGAGCTGCACAGTGGGGGATACTTTTAAATACTTTTAAACTTCACGTTTAAAGTTAGGGCCAAAAAAAGTATCCTTAACTAAACAAAAAGAAGCTAAAGTAGAATATATTAGTCTATTAGTTTTTATCTCACACTGCACAACTTTACCAAACTCGTGTAGTCTCTGCAAACACATCAACATCACCAACTCACTTCAGTTAGTTTAGTTTTCTGCTACCTGTTTGTATCGCTTTGCCTGGATTGTGCCAAAGTACGGTAATAAACTTGTCTATCTCCATGGAAACAAGCAGGTCAAGTTCATAGACTATATATAAATGGACGTAGCTAACCTCATCATGTTCTCGCTTCCGGTTCCATCGATTCTGGCTCCAATTCACTTCACATTAGAAAACTGTCCCCTCTCTGCTGCCGTCAGGTCTCTACATGATCATATATTTAGCTTTTGTCCCTAACTCAAGATATGAACATTAATAAGAGACAAATCAGGCACCTTCTTTCCCCGAGGTTGCTCCATGTAGCATTAGCATTAGCAACAAGTTTTATTGCTAATGCTAAGCGCCCGCTCCCTGCCAAACCAGCGGCGCAGGCAGGAAGTGGCGTTACCTTCTACAGCCTCGCTCCTGATTGGCTCGTTGGTTACTATGATACTCAGAGTTTCTTATATGACACTCGTCTCCAAATTCGCTCCTTTGACCAGACTTTTTAGATCTTTGGAGAACTGACCCTGCTCACATTAAGAATCCATGTCTCTCAAGCAATAAATTCACCTTTAAAACCAGATCTATCCTGTTTTTATTAACTTAAACACATTTTCCATTAGCTTTTCATGTGCTAATAGCCTATTTCTGCTCCTTTAATCGCCTTTGACAATTAATTATCTTGCGTTGCGATATTTAAAATCATTTGTTTGCAGTTGTTGCAGTGGCTAAATGTGTCTGTTTTTGGATTTTGAAATTCTACACAAAAGTACAAGATGGATAGATACTTTTACTACTTAAATTTGAATGCAGAGGAGACACATTTAAACTGAAAAACACCAGAAGTAGATAAGTAATTCTGACGTCTCTTTTTTCTATATTTACCATGAACAAACTCTCCGTCCTGTACATGTGTCTTACATTTGTCACGTTGCTTCTGACTCATTCGGTTGTGTAAGTTGCTCAAATGAGATGCAGTACCCCGTGTTCAAGTAGTTTACAGAATACATACATGTTATTGGAGTCACTGTGTTGATCCCTGTCTGCGCCAAAGTCCCATGTTCCCACTGTCGTGCTGCATAAATGTATTTCCCCCTGATCTCCATCGATGCCCCTCGTCTGAAACCCCTCGTCTGAAACCCCTCGTCTGAAACCCCTCGTCTGAAACCCCTCGTCTGAAACCCCTCGTCTGAAACCTCTCGTCTGAAACCCCTCGTATGAAACCCCTCGTCTGAAACCCCTCGTCTCAAACCCCTCGTATGAAACCCCTCGTCTGAAACCCCTCATCTGAAACCCCTCGTCTGAAACCTCTCGTCTGAAACCTCTCGTCTGAAACCCCTCGTCTGAAACCTCTCGTCTGAAACCTCTCGTCTCAAACCCCTCGTCTGAAACCCCTCGTCTGAAACCTCTCGTCTGAAACCCCTCGTATGAAACCCCTCGTCCGAAACCTCTCGTCTCAAACCCCTCGTCTCAAACCCCTCGTCTGAATCCTCTCGTCTGAAAACCCCTCGTCTGAAACCTCTCGTCTGAAACCTCTCGTCTGAAACCCCTCGTCTCAAACCCCTCGTCTGAAACCCCTCGTCCGAAACCTCTCGTCTGAAACCCTCGTCTGAAACCCCTCGTCTGAAACCCCTCGTCTGAAACCCCTCGTCTGAAACCCCTCGTCTGAAACCTCTCGTCTGAAACCTCTCGTCTGAAACCTCTCGTCTGAAACCCCTCGTCTGAAACCCCTCGTCTCAAACCCCTCATCTTAAACCTCTCGTCTGAAACCCCGGAGCCTGTGGGAGACAGACGGATCTAGGCGTCTGGTCTATGGCTGCAGTGTGGTTCATTTTGAAGATTTTTTATTGAAAAACACACGTCAGCATTAAACAATAAGAATGACATATAACAGAATGTGCAGCTCATAACAGGGATGTAACTTTTGTGGTGGGGGTTCGAAATGTTATTGCTTGTCCTGGAATGTTCCACAGTATGACATTTAACGTATATATTTTTATTGAAAACTAAATACCTCGAAAGTACTGTTCTTACTGCGAGTGGGTTTATCTCTCCCCCTGGAACATGCTCCTGTCGCTCGGCTTCATGGGAATAAATAAGTTTAATGCCAGACTGTGGAATATTTCATGTAATATTGTTTTTGAATGAAACATCCAAACAAACCTCCACATGTTGAACTACAGAATTATGTGACACAGTCTCCACAGACCTGCCATATATAAGATTATTATTAATAATAAAAATAAATTAATAATAATAATAATAACAATAAAAAATAAATAATATAAAAATACTGACTGACTGACTTCCTCTGGACAGACTCTGTAAATACAAAGATATTATCCATAAACCTGCGTTTTTATATTTAAAACATGTTTCTACCGTATATTCTGTTCCTCACATGTTTTGTCAATAGTTTGTGTCAGTTTACAGTTAATATTGATAATTAAATAAAAATGAAAACACTGTGTTACCAGAGAATGTAACTTATTCCCAAGATAGAAGTAATTATTATATTATTGTAAATGTGTGAGTCACTGAAATATAATAAGCCACGTTTGTAGGGTCTCAATTAGTAATTAGCAATTATGTATGTTTTTTTTCTGCACAAGTAAATATCCTGACCCCAGGCCTTTAGCTCAGAGTCCTCCTAACATGGACCTCTCGGACCTCAGCCCTTGTCCATAATTGAGTCTCGGACCTCAGCTCTTGTCCGTGATTGAGTCTCGGACCTCAGCTCTTGTCCGTGGTTCAGTCTTGGACTGATTCATGTGCTCCAGCGAACTGGCAAAGCATTCTGGGATTTGTAGTATTAGTAGTGGCGCTGTGCTATATTCCGGCAGGCCAGCTCTAATGCACATTTTTATATGATCTCAGTGGCCAAATATATTACACTACGTGCCAGATTTGGCCCCTGGGCCTGAGTTTGACATATGTGACATAAGAACATATTAATATTCTTTTGTTGTTTACTTTTCCGGTCAACTCTTTTTTATTATTGACCAGCTCCTTTTCTCTCTTGCAGCTTTAGGACCATAGTTTAGCACCAGTTCTGATACTATAATAAACATATAATTATATACATTAAAATACTTTCTCTGGTGGAAGGTCCGTCACCTGCTTGTCTCCATGGAGATGTTGCTTGGCCAGGAATGTTCTGTAGTTTGCATTTAAATGTACCTTGCATTCATTCAGTTTTTTTCACTCTTACTGTGTATTGGGTCACCTCTCCACAGATCTGTCCTGTAACTCGACCTGGTGGCGTCACCTGGTTGTCTCCATGGAGATACAGATACACAAAGCAATAACATCTCCACCAGAAAAGTTACACAGCACAGCTTTAATTAAAATAGAAGACAAAAGACGTGACCCAGATGGATCCTGTGTGTTTCAGGCATCGTGGCTCTGTGGTCTCTGGCCGTGTTGTCCTTCGAGCGCTTCTTCGTGATCTGTCGGCCGCTCGGGAACATCCGTCTCCAGGCCAAACACGCCATTCTGGGCTTGTTCTTCGTCTGGACCTTCTCCTTCGTCTGGACCTTCCCCCCGGTGCTGGGCTGGAACCGCTACACCGTCAGCAAGATCGGGACGACCTGTGAGCCCGACTGGTGAGAGAACATGTCTGTTATAGCTGTTAAAGGATCTGTATGTACTGTAAAAGGTACTGTATGTACTGTAAAGGTACTGTATGTACTATAAAAGGTACTGTATGTACTATAAAAGGTACTATATGTACTGTAAAAGGTACTGTATGTACTATAAAAGGTACTGTATGTACTGTAAAGGTACTGTATGTACTGTAAAAGGTACTATATGTACTATAAAAGGTACTGTAGACTCAAAAGTACTGTAGACTTAAAGGTACTGTAGACTAAAAGGTACTGTAGCCTTAAAGGTACTGTACACTAAAAAGTACTGTAGCCTTAAAGGTACTGCAGACTAAAAGGTACTGTAGCCTTAAAGGTACTGTACACTAAAAGGTACTGTAGCCTTAAAGGTACTGTACACTAAAAGGTACTGTAGCCTTAAAGGTACTGTACACTAAAAGGTACTGTAGCCTTAAAGGTACTGTACACTAAAAAGTACTGTAGACTTAAAGGTACTGCAGACTAAAAGCTGGAGTTGAGGTGGTGAAGACTCAGACGGAGTTTAGACTTTTAGGTTTAAACCAATTGAACTTCAACATCAAAACTGTCAGCACAAATGGGAAACTCATGAGAGGCTCCTTCTGCTTTTTGACTGGATAATTATTTTGAGAACCAAAATGCTAAATTATAACATAAATAAATGTCACATCCAGTGTATTTGGAACTAAGAATAAATCAGTGTAACTGTTATTGGTCAAAGCTTTTTGAACATATCTTGTATCTGGGGACAGATGGGTTAAATTACAATCAGAATCTTACATACAGTTCATTTATGTCAAATGGTCAACGGTGTCTCAGTTATTCAACCAAAAACTTAGGGGACAACTTATTATATTGTAATTATAATCAATATTATAATCAATGTAAAGGGGATATAAGATACAGCAAGTTTTGTTCTTCTGAGTTTGTTCTACCTCTATGAGTAATTTGAGAACTTCTACATTCCTTTAATTCAATTAATCAAAGCACATTTTAAGTCCAATGTAATAAAAAAGGCAGATTTTATTCTTATATTTTCAAAGTAAAGAAGTATTTAAGCATTGTTTTGTTCATGGATTAGGCTCTGTTAGATTCTGAAATAATAAATGAGGCATGAGCGTTTTTGTTTAAATGTTACCACATGTATCCTGTGCAGAAGTAGATTCAAATAATGCAGTAATATTGAAATACTAAACATGGTTATTGAGCGCATCATATTTTTCTTTGGACAGTAGGTTTGCCCAATTTAAGCCCGAACAGCCGCTTAGAACTTCAAGTCTTGTGGAATGTTTGTTTTTGTATTCCACTGTTTTGATCCTTCATCCATCTTCATTTTGTTCACTGACACCAAGGCAAAACATCTCTACTTTTTGTCACATTGTAAAAGTGGGTCCCGCTGAGCTGACAAGTGAGAAAGTCTCTGGAGAGGGGCAGCGCACATAAATCTTTGGTCTGAACTCCATTACAGCGGCTGCCAGGAGAGGCTGATACTGGGAGACCTCTTCAGAGCGAGGTGTGGTTCAGTCTGGAGGCGTCTGCTCTGTGAGGACCAGATGGATTCAAGCATTAAAGTGCATATCACGGGTTTACATGTTTTTGTAATTAGTCATTCCTTTAGTCAGTCCTGTGGTAAACATCTGTGAAGAAAAATGGGGGAAAAAATACAAAATTACATTCCAAAATTCCATCAAAATGCAGGGAAAATTTACACACAAGGAACATTCATTGGAAAAAAACAAGTATGTTATCTTTTTTTGGTCAAATCCTATTTTAAATTAAAAAAAAAACAGCTTTGCCACAGAGCAGATGTAGTCTAAGCTTCCATATGTTTTTTCGGGTGCGGTTGTGTATGTTGAAGCTGTTAGTTGCTCGTTAGTGATAGAGGCAGATAAATGCTGAGCTTATCAGTCTCGGCCAGTAGCTTTGATAAACTGGTGTGTGTGTTTTAGTTGGTAAAAGATTGTTAAATGTGGTTATGGTACATTTAGATTGTAGATTTAGAGACTGTCCGACCACAAAACTCAACTAACTCGTGTGTTTAAAAGTAATTTTTGATGAGTGAATTCTCCTCCAGATGCATTTTTTCATCAGAACATGCCTCAAGTGTTTTTTTTATGTCATCCATGTTTTAATAATCTGTCCAGGGACTATTCAAAACCTTCTGCATGGAGGGAAGGGGTCACAAAACGTCAAAAACAAACTACTAATAAAACTAATAAAACATCTTCACACCTTGTTTTCAGGAAATCTAGCAATTTCAAAACCATAGAAGGAAACATGTGATCTAAATATGTTATGAATGTGTTGACAGTTAAAAAAAACTACAAAAAAACAACAAAAAAACCAAAAACAAACATTTAAATCTTTTTATTTTTGAACAAAGCATTTTAATAGGTTTTTTGTCAATATCTGGATTGGTCTATTGGTGGTTTCTTTCAAAAATGAAAAGAGAAAGTTGTAATGACTTTCAATTAAAGTTTCTTCTTCAGAGAGCGACGGTCTCTAAACACTTTGATAGACCCGTCTCTTTTATTACTTAATTTGACATTTGACTCAGAGTCCTCTTTAGAGACCCATTGTCAGAATAAAAGTTGAACAAGTTGGTTCAAGAGATAAGAAAACATAATATGATCCTGCTCCGGGTGGATTTTGAACTTTCTACATCTCAGTTTTCTCAGCTGAGTTAAATCTAGTTTATACTTAACTGACAAATCATGCAAAACTTTAAATATTCTATAGATTCTTTCTATTTCTGGTGATGAGGGACGGTCTTCTATTTTCTGTTATTGCTTTTCCTGCCTGGAAGGTTCCACAGAATGGCATTAAACTACTTTGAAAAACATACATTCTTGCTGTGAGCGGGGTCACCTCTCCACAGAGCTGACCTGTAAACTGGCCGGGTGCTTGTGTCCATGAAAGATTTATAAGTTTAATGTCATACTGTAGGAAAAAAAACACAAGAAAAGCAATAACTTCTCCATGGAGACACACAGGTGGACTGTAATGTGACACAAAAAATATATTTCTAACCTACATTATTTGCAGGTTGATGGCAAATTAAAAAAGTAAAATATCATAATAATTCTCCAGAGATACAACTGTGGCATTTTGATCTTGTGCCTTTATTTTCAGAGTATTGTAAAAAGCCTGTACATTGCAAATCGGTGCATTTTCACTATTAGCTCGTGTCCAAGTATGTGGCTTCTTCTCTTCATTGTTTTTCCTTTGTGAGAATCCACCTCGTGTAAAAACAGTGAAGACACAGGTCGTCTGTCTGTGTTTAAAGAAGCTTTTTTTGTTAGGAAAGACAATCCTTCCTTAAACAAGACCGGAGGACTGAGGCGTAATCTCACAGATCTATGATTCCATCCTCAGACCCAAAGCAAACAAAAAGAAGCTGAAGAGAACAATAGGAGGGTCATTAAAGGTTGTTAAGGCTGAAAAAACAGTTTCAGTGTCGTTAGCTCCTCCGTCAGACATAAGGCAGTGTCCAGCAGTAATCTGACCAGAACTGAGGAATGATGAAGGACGAAACATCTTCACTCCTACAACGATTTGTCCAGCTGACAGATTTAAACTTCGTCTTTTGTTGCAAAGACACAGGTTGGGTTGACCTTTGGGGTAATGCTCGAGGCTTTGATCCAGTGCATGTGTAAAAGGAGGTTTTAGTGTATCTCACAATAAGGACAAAACCAATGGATTCGCCAATACAATTAAACGAGCGTGTTCTAGATACACAGAGTTGACCTCATGCTCCTGCACCTGTCAGGAAACATTTGGCTAACAGCAGGGTCTGGACTGAGGCCCACGGTGCATTTTAAAAGGCTCATTTGTGGTTTCTTATCACAAACTGCACATGGATATTTATCACTGCGGCGCGTTTGAATGTTAAGGAGGAGAATGTGAGGTTTTAAGGCTGGTGTCAGTGGGTGGTGGTGGATATGTCCTTGGTCAGACCTGGATACAATCTGTTTAGTTGGACTTGTTTTTCTACTTTACTTAACAGGGACTGTGCTCTGTCAGGGAAGGACAAAGGGCAATGTGGGTTTTTATTACAATTATCTATATTTTTTTGTGTAAACTAGATGGGAGTCTGCTGGGAATACTAGTGACCATAATGGGCAGCGGTGGCTCTGATTGTCTAGTACATTCTTTGCTCATGTCCTTATGTGAGACATGTCACCTTGTCTACTGTGAATGTGCGTGTTAGTGGTGCATTATTATTTTTATAAACTTTATCAAGAAGAACACTGTGCACTCTTTACTCACTGCTGATTTAGTCCCCTCCTTTAATATCGTAAAACAACCATTTGATACCCCCCATAAATCCACTTCCATATCCTCCTGAGGTCACTGCTCGAAGGGCCAAGGTATTGAACAAGAATCGTTAATGTTTTAGGGACAGAGGCTGCAGGTTTTCTCTAAATGATAAGACAAACATACGCCTGGAGTCTGCAGCCCTCCCTGAAGTGATAAAGACAAAGCAGCTGTACAGTCGTGTATGGGACATGCTTTTGGGGGCAGTCCATGATTAAAGGTTTAAGTATTTTTAGTTAAAATTTCAATATGGTGGCACTTTTTTTTCTCTTCCTATTAAAACAGCTAGAATATGATAAGCATAAGCCTCATGCATCAATTAAGTTAACTATAATGAAGTTATACATTTAACTAAACATAAGAGATACATCAAACCTCTCTGAAATAAAAAATAAATGAACTAAACTCAGTTAGACTACAGCTGTGCAATTTACTTGTGCATGTTTATAATAATAATAATTAAAAGTCTAAATGAATTAGGCGTATTCAGTTTTTTAGTGTGAATAATGTCATGCAAATTACGCTGCATTAAATCATAGGTCCTGCATCAAACCTGCACCGACATGATTTATAAAGCACTTTATTGGACACTCAGAGCGCTTTAAATCTCATTATTCAGTCTCTCCACACCTGGGGATGTAGGCCACTGTCCTTGGGTAAACTAATGGCAGTGAGTCTGTGGCCCCCCTGACCACTTATGCTCGTTTACACACCACACATTCATACACTGAGAAGGTGGGTGAAGTGTCTTGCCCAAGGACATAACACATAAGTTTGTACTAACCGAGTTTTCTAATTACTGAGCAATTATCACCTCAAATATATGATGTACTATGTGGTATTTTTGTGTAATTCCTCAGTCGTTCAGGTCTGATCCAAAGCCAAATCTGTCTAAATCTGTCAACTGGACGAATCGTTGTAGCAGTGAAGATGTTTCGCTGCTCATCCAAGTCTTTCCTTCAGTTCTGGTCAGATTACTGCTGGACACTGCTTTAAATCTGTCTGAAGAAGGAGCTAACGACACTGAAACTGTAAACAGCTCTAATGGCCTACATACAACATTAATGGACCTACTGGCTCACTCTATTGTTCTTTGTTTTCTTTGTTTGCTTTGGGTCTGAAGGTGCAGTTGAATATGGGGGATATGTGGTGTCTCAGGCTCCTGTTCAAGGAAGGATTCTCTTTCCTAACAAAAATATCTTCTTTAACTCCCCTCTCAAACTGTTTCTTTTCTCTGGCTCAGATCTGAACTTCACTCTCTTCAGAGGAGGTGAGTGTGTTTGAGATGCAGATGAACAGCAGACTGTGGTCCTGAGCTGCTCTCTCTCAGTGTTGGTACATCCTCTTGTGGAGTGTCTGTTTAGTTTCTCCAGTGCGACGCTCACTGCCTCTTCACTTCACTGAATGGAGTAGAACACACTACTTTGTTTATGTCTCAGGGTTTTTTTCTTTGGATGAACCAGTTTCTGTCTTAAAGTGTTTGTAGGTTTGAAATAGTCTGGAATCTCAAACTGTTTTTCAGACACACTCACTGTATAAAGAACAGTTACACCTTTCCTTCTGGGTTCAGATTCCCTGTTGTCCTGTTTTTTAGCTCTCTTAGATCCACAGTCAGAGAAGGCTTTCTCCTCGTGTTGTTCCTCCTTCACGTTTCTCTCTGTGTTTGTGGCTTGAGCTCTGTGTCGTAGAGTACGGATAAATCAGAGTTTGTGCTGCATGGTCTCATCTGAATCAAAATAGAGATGCTTGACTTCACAAATTCTGCTGTGTTCTTAATATGCTGCTCCGTGTTGCCAATCAGAGGAGCCAGATGTTTGGCCTCATTGTACAACTATATGTTCTATGGTACTGACAATAGTACTGAATTGAATTTCAAAAATGTGTCATATTTGCACATTGCTTTTTAGAATTGTAATATTCCTCAGTATGGTATTAAAATCATAAATCTTACATATCTTTTTATAGCTGAAAATACCTTCGAAATATACTTTGTTACTATGAACAGGAGTCACCTCTTCACAGATCTGACCTGTCCGGTGTCACCTGCTTGTCTCCATGGAGATAGATGATCCCATCCTGTAGAACATCCCATGCAGACTCGTCTAGAAATGTTACATAGTGCTTCTTTACGTGACTGTTCAGCCTCCGACAGCGTCTTTCCTGATGGTTTCTCTAAATGTCAGTGTAATGGCCCATGTTTCGTCATTCGTCCCTGTGTGGAGCTTGTTCTTGTGTAACGTTCACATCACACGAGATAATGAAGCACAATGGCCTTTAAATAGAATCACATTTACATTTGTTCCAGCCTCCAACTCTGTGGTATGACACAGCAAACGCAAGGGTCTGTGCGACTCTCATTCTTCATATTAAGCTAAACTTCACTGCACACTGGTCCTTAATTTAAAAAAAAAACCCCAAAAAAACAAAAAAACAACCTTCTAATCTTTGACTTATGATTACACTATGTTTACTTCAGTATATTAACCTTGTCTCTGTTTCTAAAGGAACTATAGTATGTGCTTTTGGACATTTTAAACTACTTCCAGATACTTGCGCCTTGGTATTTCTAAAGTGCACTGTGTAACTTTTCTGGTGGAGGGTTTGCTGCTTGTCTCCATGGGTTTATTTACTGCTTTTTCTGGAAAGCCAGGAAAAATCTAGGCATCAAACATATCTTGCAATTACAGATGTTTAACATATTGCTTTTATTGCGTAAAAACATTAATTCTTCCTGCGGGATCGCCTCTCCATAGATCTGATCCTGTCATACTGTAGAACATTCCAGGCAAAGCAGCAAATCCATGGAGGTGGTTCATGAGACATTATAACAAGCTCTTGACCAGGACTAGAACAAGACCAAATGCAGTCCACATAAGGACCAAACCAGAGCCAAACCAGGACTAAACCAGGACCAAACCAAGACCAAACTAGGACCAAACTAGGACCAAACCAGGACTCAAACCGGGGCCAAACCAGGACCAAACCAGGACTCAAACCGGGACCAAACCAGGATTAAACCTGGACCAAACCGGGACCAAACCAGGACTAAACCAGGACTAAACCAGGACTCAAACCAGGACCAAACCAGGACCAAACCAGGACCAAACCAGGACTCAAACCGGGGCCAAGCCAGGGCCAAACCGGGACTCAAACCGGGACCAAACCAGGACTCAAACCGGGACCAAACCAGGACTAAACCAGGATTAAACCAGGACTCAAACCGTTTGTATTACGCAGATGTTTTGTGTTTGTGCACCAACAGCACCATGTCGCTGACTAGAATTAACCAGCATAATTTGATTGTCCTCTCCGTTGTTCCCATGACTCACAGTAGATTCCTATAATCCTTCTGATGACTAAATTGACTATAATCACATGTGACCCAGGCTCTCCACTTAAAACCATTGTCGTCACGTTTCATTAGACCAATATTCTGTATGAATGGTGCCCTGAAATAGTCCCCATCGTCCTCATTTGCACCGCAGCATGTTTTTATGTTGCCACTGTCTTTACGAGCAATTTTTATTTGTGCAGAGGACAGAGACTTGTATGAACTCAGACAGGTGTCCACAACTGTCCCCAAAATGCCACATTCTCCAGTCTCCTGCTCCACTGTCAGCTCAAAGCCCCCATTTGGCCCTGGCAGCCCACAGGCAGCTCTTTAAAAGTTATAACCCTGGAACAGCTCTCACTGAAAACAGTCGTGAAAAGGTGGAACATCATGACGAAAATCTGAATCTGGCTGAAACATCACAGCAGTAGAACAAGGCAAAAGATCTAATCGTGTTGAGACGCATCTTTCCCTCCACAAATGCACGAAGCACTTACCTTTTCGCTAAAATACATTGGTGTTTCATGGCGTTTCTTTTGTTTTGGCTTGTTTGGCCGTTTCATCTTTGGCTTCCTCACAGCCCTCGATCCATGAACCAGTGACTGACCCAGTCGCACCAGTTTGAACCTGGGAACTCACAAATATCACGAGAATCCATCGTGCTGTGTAAGGTTAGCTGCAGAGTGGAAATGCCGGTGATTAATAAATTACTGAGAACTTTTTTTTGTTATTTAAAAAAAAAAAATCTATGACGTACTTAGTGATGTAACTTTTTCTGGTAGGTCCTATTTGTCCTGTTTGTTTTTTTGTGTTTAGAGCTGGAGTAAAATACCACAAGTTAAAACTAGGGAAGATGCTTGATATTCAGGACTAATTTTGATACTACGATGATAATGATAATAAAAATAATATTCAGAAAAGGTCCAGTTCTATCCCTTTTATTATGTGATTGTTATGAGTATCACTACTAGATTTATGTATGTGTGTGTAGACAGATAGTTAAATAAGTAAAAAATCAAATACAAGAGCAGAACTTCAGGCCCATGTGGGTTCACTGCTGTACTCAGGCTTTGTAGACCTTTAACATTGATCTCTGCTCCGTTCTTTGGTTGTGACTCTTCCTCTTCCACTTGTCCATCCTCTATAGATCTTTCTCCTGGTCCTGTCCATACAAAGCCTCATTAGCCGCTTTAGCTCGATGCCACATCTCTATGTCCCAGAGACTTTCCGTCACAGTGAATAGACAGTATCTGTTTATCTGAGCAGTTTAACCGACTCTTGTGGGACGCATGTGGCACTGTGGCTGCTGACATGAGGGGAACCCAAGGGTGTTCAGGCGTCCAGAAGGGAGCAATGAGAGAGAAAATCACAGCCACATCCTGCCCTGCGGCAAATCTGTCTAAAGAGGGTGAAGAAGATGAGCATACACAGGGTAAAGACATGCCAAGGACGGCTGTTCATTTTTACACCAGATACAAAAATCTAAAATCATTTACACTTAAAATTTGGTTATTGCTGTGGATTTTCTTGATATTGCCGTGATCATTTTACATTTTAGCCGTCCTTTAGTAAAACACCCGTAACATCTGGACATCTTACATGCCAAACAGTGGAACATTCGAGGCAAAGCAGTAACTTCTCCATGGAGACAATCAGATGACACTGCATAAAACATGTTACATAAAGTGCATCTTAAAACTATATCATATTTAATAATTAGTGTGACGCCTGAGACCAGTGACGTGGCTCTGACTAATCCAGTCTTTATGCATTTGCCTCGAGGTTTAAATCTGTAACATGCAACACAACATGAGTCAGTGTAATGAATAAAGCCTCTGGGCAGCCGTCTTCTTCCATAAAGACGTGTTCCTCAAATATCCAGAGCTGCACAAACTCTGCTAATCGGTGCAATATACTCCTAAATAATCACACTTAAAGCAGACTCTTGAAGTTGTATTTGGAGTTATTTGTGCATGTTTGGACAATCTTTAATCATTTATTTTAAAGATGCCATATTTCAGATTAAACCTCTTTCAGACCCACTGCTCTGTACCTACTTCATCCTCCACAAAGCGTCACATCTGCTCCCACCGGGCCTCACCGTTTTCTAACACAGAAGTCTGCAGACTTGTTTCTTTTAGATTAATATTGCAATTTAAAATGTGCAAATTATAACATAATGAGCCATAGGTTATTACTACTGCACTTTCCGGGCTATACGCTCCAGAGTATAAGTCGTACCAGCGAAATCATTCATAATAATGAAGAAAAAAAACGTATAAGTCGCATTTTTGTGGAAATTTATTTGACAAAAACCGAGACCAAGAACAGACATTTTATCTTTAAAGGCAAGTTATAATAATAAGAATAAAACAGACCAGTCTGACCTTTTTTTGTGCTGTTAACTTAACTTTTGTGCTGTGATGTTTTGTTTGTCTTGTTTGTATTCTTTGTGTGTCCATGTTCCTGCACTTTGTGGGATACTTTGTGCGATTTTTCCTTCACATGTTGGAAAATACAACAAAGTGAAGTGTTTTTTGTGGTTTATCCGTCTCAACTGAAGAAGGAGCTTTTCATCTGTTCTAATATCCTCAGACTCAGGACGTTATCCCTGTTTTTCTCGTCATAAACTTTAACTTTAACACGAGCAACATTTTATCCAGCCCAGGTTTTGTCTGTTATTGTGCTGGAGATGTTTAAGTCGTCAATGATTAAAACAAGTCACTTTTTCAGATTCTAATGCTGAATAATGTGCTTGGATTTAACTTTTTTTTTTCTTTGTAGTGATAAATCTTAATACAATACAAATCTTAAATACAGCGGCCTTATTAAATCAAAATATCACAAAAAGTATAAAGATTCAGACTTTATTTGTAAATTTTCTGTATAGAAGCCGTCAGTCAGAATACTTCAACTTTATGTTAAAATGCCTAAAGTTTAAATGTAGAACCAGTCGGCCCCATGGTGGTGTCTGGTGTGATGGGGGTGACGTCTGAGGCAGATGAGGGGCCCGGGGTCCAGTCCTCCAGAACCTGACACAGACCATACAACACTCCAGAGTCAACATGACATTTACACGATGTACTCGCAGTAACCTGTTCATTACTTTAATCGCTACTACAGTTTTTATCTCCAGGCTGCAGGTTGTTGTTCTGGTGTCTGAGTAGAGCCAGGTTTTGTTTTTCAGCAGGGGTCAGGCCTCCCGCTGAACCGGCCAATGGATCACAAGCAGAACTTTTAACAGCAAATTAAACTATTTCCACCTCAAACATCACAGTGTAATACAAACATAAAATGGATGTGTTTCAACCTTATTAACAGACTGTGGCTCTGTCAAAGCTGTGTTTAAAGCGCCGCACTGATCACCGGCTCAGCTTCAAATATGTTTTAAAATGTGGCCCTCGATTAAAAAAAAGTTCCTCTGTAATAAACCATGAGAGCAGCATGGCTTAAAGGTGTGGGATATTCAGGTGTATGTAGCTTGTGTTTTTGCTGTAAAAAACAAAAAACTTTTACAACTGAGCCTGGTTCAGTGCCTTGACCTGCAGATACAGGAAACATCCAAGTTCAGAACCTTCACATTTCACTCACTGATCCATGATTTTCTGCAGTTGTTGGTTCAGATTCTGATGATTCAGGTGAAAGTCCTTTTTGTTTAAACTGGATTTCTGCTTTGAAACTGGCAACCCAAATAAGAGGCTCATGTGGAGTTTGTTCTGATCTCTGACTGGATAATTGAGAATCAAATCATCAAACTACAACATAAACATCTCGGCATCATGTTCAGTGTTTTTGTGATTAATAATGAATCAGCTTTACAATTATCAGTAAAATCTTTATTATATTTCAACACATCCACCCACGTCTTTTCTAGATACTTCCATCTTACATAATGTCTCAGGCACAATGAGCCTTTACTACAGACACAGGTCCAAGCTTGAATAACGTCACTAATGCTCGATTACTTTATATTTTACAGGTATTCCACCACGAACAAAGACCACAGCTACATCATCACCTTCTTCTCCACCTGCTTCATCCTGCCGCTCGGAGTCATCTTCTTCTGCTACGGCAAACTGCTGCGCAAACTGCGGAAGGTCAGCGCCGCTTCTTTTATCCACACAGGCTCCGAAAACCTCCAGCACCTGGTTCTCACGTTTATGAAGAGTGAATGAAACTTACACAGCACAGTTTTTTTGACCTGGTTTATTGTAATTACTGGACCTATCCACATGAAACAAAAACTCACAAAATGAAGTTACGACAGAAAGTGGTGCCTTTATTCAAACAAAGATGTGACTGGTGTCAGCTGAAATGACTTAAACCCTTTAGATTAATCTTAGTCTTTTTTTACCCTGACTCAAACAAATAAGATTCAACATCTGTGGAGTTTGGATATTTCAAAAACGGTGAATCCCTTACAGTTTTATTGTTCATACTTTGGCCGTTCATCTGAAATAATGAACAAATATGACGATAACTCATCGTATTCTGTTAACAGAAAAGTTCAGGATGCATTGGAAAATATTTGTGAAAGGATTTTAAAATGGGCCTAATTAGTATTTTGCTTTGATAATTTTGTGCAATTTAGAGGTTATTTCTGTGAACTTTTTAGCTCTTAACAAAAGACGGGAAGAAAAGAAGAAAACCTGACAATTTTACCAAACAAAATCTCCCTTTTAAAATGTCAAAATCCTTTAAACTTTAAAAACAGCTCAGATCACATGATGTCACGTAATAGAAATGCTAAAAGCAATAAATCATTATAATTTCTAATGTGAATCTTTATATATTTAGATTTTTAAAGGGCCTGTACCTGATTTCAAACTATGAGCAGAAACATGTTTTAGTTTGAACTTTTAACCCCCTCCCACTTCGTCCTGTCCATTTCTGTGACACGACACAGAAAAGTCTGGGATAGTTTCATGCAGCTGTTTCCTTCTAGTTCTCCAGTCTCTGCGACTATTTTTATCACTTTTATATTTTACAGTCTTTTTTTTTTTTCTTATTTTGCAGCTTTTTTCTTGACAAGAACAAATTAAAATCGGGTACAGCCCCTTTAAACTCTCATTCTAATGAAAAGTGATCCAAGAGCTAAGGCTGGGATCACTAAGATTTTGCCAATACGATACATACCTCAGTACTTTTTCGATTCAATATAATACAATACGATCTTTTTTCAAATCGATTCAATTCAGTGAAAAATCTAGGCTTTCGTGACCCTTAATGATCAACCCCATTTTCACAAAAAATAAACATTAATGGTGCATTTCTCTTCTGTTTACTGAAGATAAATGAACATAACCCATTACGTTTTGTGTAGTTTTACAAACTAGAAGAAAAGATCAAACTGTTTCCTTGGTCGATATTCTTCATCCACAGTTTATACGAGCTCCACTTCACATTTGCACAGAGACACTGCAGTTTAACGACTCTGAACCATCACAACAGATCAACTAAATCACAACTGTGACACTAAAAGTTTGTGTTAAACCACTAACTCTGCACAGCTCGTATCACATCCACCTGTTTGAATCATCAAAACAGTCAAATGTCAAGTTTCTTTCCTCTAAACAAGCCTCACAAATGTAGTGCAGAATAATGTGGCAAAATATACAAAAACACATATCGATACAGCAGCCCAAGATTTTTAAGGATATGATACGTCAATATTTCGATATCTTTGCACAGCCCTAAAAATAACTCACCACCTCTGAGTCAGACAAAGGGCGAGTCAAGAAAAGAAAAATGGAAAATCCTTGAATAAAAAACTAAATACTTGTACCGTGTGAAAATGAAATGACGACCCCTCACACTCAGCCCCTCCGGCATTTACTCTAAAACTTCACTGTGATATTTAGGAAAGGTCAAAGTTGAGGGTTGACTCTATATTTCATGAAGCACCAGTGTAAAAGTCGCCAGTCCTGAGGCAGACGCCTGTCATCAGAAAACACTGGTCCACTTTAAATAAACAGTGAAATACGCCGCTGCAGGCGCAGAGCTGTCAATCAAGCCATGGTGAAATGGCTAATCTGATTGGACGATTTTAAAAAGCAATAGTTTACTTTTGAAAGTGTCCAGAGACTTTTGTGGAACAGTTTGGGGAAAATTGTGACAACTTTAAAATACCACAGCTTGGCACAAAAAGCAGAACACACTACACTTAAAATACCAAAAATATTAAATATATCTGTGATCTGTGTGATGTTGCTAGTTATATTTAGTTTAATCTTGTTGACTATACAGTATTTTGTCATGGTTAAAGTTTTTATAGAGGAAAACTGCTCTTAAACTATAAGAAATCAATGAATAAAATGAACAGAAGCGACGAGCGGTGACACAAGGTCCAAGTTTCCTAATGAAACAGTCTGAAAAGAATTGATTCAAATCACTGAGTCCCAGACCAAACAAGCAAAAAGTCCAAGGAACAAGCCGCTGCACGAGGGAGACTGGAGCTTCTGTGAGTTTATACTTCATTATTTTTACCAAGTGAATGAGACTGAATGAGTCGTTCCTTATAAGACCAAACCCACACTCTCCTTAAACATTCTACATTACACTTGGTGGATAACAGAGATTAGATTATGTTTGAATATATTTGAAAACATTTAAATGCAGAACTACTAGGCCTGTCACAATAATGTCTTTATCGACTCATCGTTCAGTATTTGGAACCTGGAACAATATTTTTTGGGGTCAGTATTTATCGTGTGAACATTTTCTTAGCACTACTGGGAATTTTTGGTGATTTTTTTTGTCAGCATGATGAGATTTAAGCCGTAAAAGATTCACTTAATCATTTCTATGACTCATTATAGATATAAACTAAGTCCTGAGTGTTTCATTCTGCAGCTCATAATTCTTTAACAATATTGTACCTTAACAATAGTTTTTGTGGTTTAAATCTGCTCTTGGTTTATTGTGTCAGTGGCATAAATGAGTTTCTATATTATCGTTTATTGTGTATATTTACTTCAGAGATATACAAAAATGTGTTATTGTGACAGGTCTAGGACAGAGGAAAATGTGCTCATGGTCATGGTCTTACAGGACGTATCTCATATCTGTTCATCATCATTACACCAAATAAACCAATAATCTCACAGCATTTTCCAGCTCAAAACAACCTTTTCTGTGGAGCTACAAGATCACAGAATAAAAGCAAGATATTTAAAAAGAAATTAGATTATCAGATGCAAAAATATAATTAATGCAAGAAGAAATACTGTACAATACTTTTAGAAATCTGCGTTTGTCTAGACTCTTCTTACACTTCATGTGCAGCACACTTGTCCCTCACTGTATCACGGTTCACCTTTGTGTTCTGCGTCCTGATTGGCTGAGGGACTGTAGACCATTGTGTTCTGCGTCCTGATTGGCTGAGGGACTGTAGACCATTGTGTTCTGCGTCTATGTTTGCGAGTTTTCTCCCCGACAAAACCCACAATGTCGATGAAACGTTCTGCACCGACAAAGGCACCGACGAAGGTTTGAACTTTAAACAAGAGAGAAATGTGAGAAAATGTTAATGTCTGTGTGAGAAAAGTGTATAAAGTGTGTGGTGAGGAGTTTTAAAGCAAAACATATAGAATAATGTAAAAAATAAAGCTGACCACTACTGCACTAACTTTAACCAACACATTTTCAAGCATGCATGAAATTACAATGAATAAATGAAAGGATTGTAGAAAAAAAAAAAAGAAAAAATACAATACAATACAATAATTTCTGTCAATATCACCCACCTCATCATACAAATAAAAAAAAGCAGTTTATTAATGAATATTTAAAGCAGTGCTAACACACTGGTCTTCCCCAGGTGTCCCACGGGCGTCTGGCCACAGCGAGGAAGCCCGAGCGTCAGGTGACCCGGATGGTGATCGTGATGATCGTGGCGTTTATGGTGGGCTGGACTCCTTATGCCGTCTTCTCCATCCTGGTCACCATCCACCCCACCATCGAGTAGACCCGCCTCGCCTCCATCCCGGCGTTCTTCTCCAAGACTGCAGCCGTGTACAACCCCATCATCTACGTCTTCATGAACAAACAGGTCAGACTCAGGCAGCAGGACACTTCATACCACCAAAAATATCGTATTGTGATTTTTTAAGCATTAGATTTGTGATTTGTGTTTTAGTCGCTGGATTCAAAAGTAGAAATGACAGAAAGACTTAATATGAACTGACAAACTAACACAAGAATCACATTTCAGAGTTCAGAGTTTGTACAGATCTAAACTACAGGCTCAGCACTTTTTTATGCAGAATAAAACAGAATATTTGTTTCTGGAGGAATATATAAAACTTCGAAAATGTTAGTCTTTGCCAGTTGCCTCCATTCAAATTGAAAATCCAGAGCCTGCAGTGAAATTAAGCCTTTTTCTAGGTATTACTTCAACTTAACCTTTTTAAATAGATTTATTTTTATTTTTTTTATTGTGGAATGTACCTCCAGTTACTGAGAGGATTTCATTAAAACACTGTTTAAAGTGAAGTACCTGATTCTCAAAAGGAGGAAGTACTAGTTCCTCACTCTCTCAAACCCTTTTGCACATCAGTAATTCACAAATTCACAATTTGCAAAGAGTCTTTTTGGCTGAAAAAACAGCTTTTTTCAGACAGAAAAGTGAAACTCTGGTTAACCGCAGTGCAGTAAAGCAGAGCGAAAGATAAAATACTTAAATTATTTTGTCACAAATGCCTGGATTTACAATATAAAACACAAAATGTACTTATTTACAAAAAGTACTCCAGCTTGAAAGTGTAAAGAAGTCATTGTTGTGTAACAGTTTAAAGTTTTTCAGAACATACACTTTGAATTAAATATTTAGTTTGTCTTTTTTTTTAACTTTATACAAACAGTTTCCTTACATAATAATTGATCCAGAGTTAGTGTTGTCACGATATTATTGCAAAAGATGAACTTTAATCAACTTTCTGTCAACTGGACAAATCTCTGCAGAAGTGAAGATTTTTCACTGCTCGTCCAAGTCTCCTCTTCAGGTCTGCTCAGATTATTTCTTCAATTCTGGTCAGATTATTTCTTCATTTTTGGTCAGATTATTTCTTCAGTTCTGGTCAGATTATTTCTTAAATTCGATCAGATTATTTCTTCAGTTCTGGTCAGATTATTTCTTCAGTTCTGGTCAGATTACTGCTGGACACTGCCTTATTTCTGTCTGAGGAGGAGCTAACGACTCTGAAACTGTAAAGAGCTTTTGTCTCCAGATACAAACTTTATTTCAAGACTAAAAAATAGACTAGACTGGACCGATTCCAAATCTTTATTTACACAATAGAATGAGCTTTTCAACATTAAATCCTCGTACTTTCTTTTCTATCCGCGTGTGGCCTTGTATCTGTGTAATTCCTCAGTCGTCCACTAGGGTCCACAGAGGTCCGTGAGCGTTTACTCGTCTTTGTGTCTTATATTTGTTCTGGTACATCTCAAGATCATCCTAAAGCTTCAGGAAAGGTTCATTTCTGTCCTGTGAATCTGATTATTTTTTGGCTCAAATGAACTGAAACTAAAAAGTATCTGATTTTCCATAATTTTGACAACCCGACTGAGAGTTATTCCTAAGAAACGACCTCGGAGCTGCTTTGAGGAAACAGAAACGCCCTGGATTTGAACTGGTGTGAGACTCCAGCCCATCGTCCACACTGTTGTTGTTGGATGTTAGCATGTGCTTCAATTATACATGTGGTATAAATAAATGAAAAGTGAGTCGGCTGTGCACAATTGTCTGTTAAAAAATACATCAGGAGGACGGTATAGATGTGTACAGCCACATGACATTCAGACATGAGACTGACTTTGTTTAATTTCACATCCAGGTCGTGTCTCCTGTCTCTACTTGTGTAACTTTGTGGGAGTCTGGGACGGTCTTGATATTTACTCTCGGTGTCAAAACGTCATGTGTGTTATTTTAGCTCCAGTAAGGCATATTTGAACCTTTTCTTCCCGTAGCAGCGTGTGCTGTGGTCATAATGCAAAATGGAAGTAGTTAAAGTTCACATTCCATTTCAATTGTAAAGTATTTTTACTTTACACTAGTGTGTCTCAAACTGTGGTACCTGGGCTGCCTCAGTTTTAGTATTTGTGTTTCAAAACAAATGTATTGATGTTTTTGGGTTAATCATTGTTTAAAAACTGTCTTATCCATCGTTTAGTGTCATTTTAAACCTGGTTTAGCCCTAATTTAACACGGTATAGTCTGGATTTAGATCTGGTGCTACTCAGAAAGCCAAATAATCGGTGGTACTTGGTGTGAAAAGTTTGAAAACCACTGATTTATAATGTTTATGTTTTTAATAGAAGACGAAGTTAAAATCTGTCAGCCCTGCACCTCATTTGGACAGAATTTGTCTTTGTCCAGAACATATATATTTTATAATCAGCTCTCGAGGTTAAAATGAGTCCACTGTGTGCCGTCTGCATCGAACTAGAAAACATTTTATTATCAGTTAATCAGAAAGTGCGTATTAGCATGGTTTGGTCTCACAGGTGTGAAAAGAGTTTATAAAATGAACTAATTCAGTTTTTCACTTTTAAGTTACTAATAATCAGGTATGTTTCCTTTAAATAATCCTTTAAATGTCCCTGATTGGATAATTCGAGTGTATGAAATGATCACTATAACACCTGCCATGACATTTTAACAGTTAAAACTAAATATTATAGTGTTTGAGAGGTGAAAAGTTCTCAAAATGGCGCCTATAACAGGAGGCTGAAAGCAGTAAACATCCAAACTGTTGAAAACTGCATTATATGGTCTAAAACTATCTTTGTGGTATTAAAAACATGATCTGTGTAAACCCTCCGTCGTCCAGGTCTGATCCAAAAGATGAAGTTAAAATCTGTCAAATCGTTGCAGGATTTGTCCAGTTGGTTTAGTGTTTTTACACCTTTATTTTGATACAGTTTGGTCATTTGTAATAAAATTGTTATTGCAATAGTAAACTTAGGTTTCTAACATGACTAATTTTCATTTATTATATAAAAAAAAGTTGAAATAACTCTCAATATTAATATTAATTTAATGAACTTGAACAATACAGACTTTTAATCTTTTAACACAACATTATCTCAGCTCTGAACCACGAGCTTTTACTGACGAGGATGAATACAGACCTCTCTATTTTAAAAAACAACCATTTATTTCTCTGTGGTTACATACATACTCAGAATATGATTATTGTCAGATTTTTGGAGTTATAAGACATGTAAACAGCAAAATCATCTTTCATTTATTCATTTGTACATCGTTCTTTCTGATCATGGTCCTTCTGATCACTCACATCAGATATTGTGCTGTGCATCTAATTTAAATCATCTTAAAAGTCCAGAAATCAGAGAATAATGAGATTTATTTGCATGTAAACAAAGCCACTGACCATTTGCCTGAATCTCAGTCTCTTTAAATCCCATTAACCTCACAGCCTTAAAACAGATGCACATTGTAAAGTTGCGTGACTCCTGCCTCCGTCCTGCCCTGATCCGTTCTGTCCTTTAAAAGCTTTTCTGGTGTTACATTTATGTGCATTATGTGCCTCGTCTTTGTCCCTGCGCTGAACCAAAACACCGTGTTCCTCTCGTATAAGAGAGTGTCAGTCTGCCAGGGCCCATTACAGCCGACAGCCCCGAACGTCCACCCCCACAGACCCGGGCTTCTTCAACTACAGACGGGGCACATGTACTCTGATACTTTGAACACAGACTCTTTTCAAGAGCAGTTTTATTACGTATCTCATATCTCGTTCTGATACTTGTCATGAAAAACACTTTAACTTTAGGATCATTTTGACTTCAGTGCCACATATTTTAACTATTCCATTCATTTATAACTTTATAATAACCACCAGGGCTGCATGTTATGAGAAAAAGATTTTTGTGATATTTCAGTCTAGTTTTTAGCAAAATAAGTTCAGTTAAATTACAACAAAGTGCACAGTACTTCATTTACTTGTCAAACTGCATTAAAAAAAAAAAAAACTAACAAACCTTAAACAGAGACAAAACCAAGTCGTGGCGATCGGGCTCGTGGTCGTGGCGATCGGGCTCGTGGTCGTGGCGATCGGGCTCGTGGTCGTGGCGATCGGGCTCATGGTCGTGGCGATCGGGCTCATGGTCGTGGCGATCGGGCTCATGGTCGTGGCGATCGGGCTCATGGTCGTGGCGGTCGGGCTCATGGTCGTGGCGGTCGGGCTCATGGTCGTGGCGATCGGGCTCACGGTCGTTCTCATCCGGGGATTTCTGGTGAACTTGCCAAGAAGCAGACTTTGAATTGGAGCAGAACTTTGGGTGCAGAGGGTGACGTTTCTCAAGTCCACAGCCTCACGTCTGCAGAAGAAAGTTGGACTGAGAAACCACCAGGATCATGTTTGGATTCGGCTCCGTTCCCTTATTGTTGTTCGATCGACTCACTTTGGTCCATTACTTCGGCCTTTGCTTTTGTTCATTTTTTGGTTTTAATTTCTATTCTCAATTTGTTGACTAATAATTTAATTTAGATTATGAGGATGTAAATGGGACAACAGCAGAAAGGAGCAGATAGTGAGTGAGTTAGCTGAAGATTTTTTCTTTTTTATTATTAAAATGTAAAAAGACAGATTCAACTTATGATTTAACAAGTTTAACCTTTAGTGTAACGCATTACTTTTGTAGTTATAGTTTTAAAATCCTAAGTTGTCCTCAGTTGCACAAATTTGTATAAGAATTTCCCAAACATGTATTGAAATTATTTAAAGAATTTTGTTCCAGAATTAGCATTTCCCTGTATATTTTCCCTGAATATGACATTGAAATAACATTACTCTTCTGCTCCTGCTGTTTTGGTCCATGTTTACGCAGCAGGTCGTTTCCATCTCTGTCGTTTACGCTCGTCGACTCGTTGAAGTGGGTCAAGCCAGTGTCAATAGACGGGGATGGGAGGTAATTAGGGACATGTACAGTGCTCTTATTAAAACCACTGCTTATGGACATCAGCTGACCATTTGATCCATGTTACGTAACAGCGTAGTATAGTCTCTCCAGGGGATTTACAGCCTGCTCCTGCTGCTTGTAATTCAAATGAAAACAGCTGGATCTGGATTCAAAAGGTCAAGGGAAAGACGGGGAATATATTGTCATTTTCATACATACTTTTCTTATTGAGAAAACACAATATCCATAAACATGTACACATCATTTTTCTATAAATAAACTTCTGATTTTTACTGTCTGTACTGTACAACATGAAAACTAGTTCATTTAGTTTGTATCGGGGTCAAAGTTATTCCCAATTATTCACTGTGATGAGTTTATAAGCTAACAGCACACTTCCTGATTCTGTGGCGATAAAGCGACACACGTCTCATTTTCACCTCAAGAGCTGCTTTTGCAATATTTCTGTACTGGAGCAAAAAAGACAAAAACTGGTACTATATCTGAATGAAACACAACGATTCCTGTTGCGTTTTGTCACCACGTTTGTCTTTTTCAACTTAATGTTCTGCAGTGGCATCAAACTTATCTGACTTGTATTTATTCAAATACTTTTACTGCTAAAATAAATCTAAAAATGTGCATCATTAGTGTGAACGGGGTCGCCTCTCCACAGATGTGACCTGTAACTTGGCCTTGGAGACAGAATGCCGTACTGTGAAGCCAAAACAATGACAGAGGACGTACAGAAAAGTTACACAGTGCACTTTAAATCACGTCTCAGAACCACAGCTTGTGTCTTATATATTTGGACAGGAGCTTGTGCAGAGTCAATGTGAAAAGGTGAGTGCGTTGGCTAAAAATAACCTGTAATGAAATGAAGTCTGCGCTGACGAGCTTTACTGTGCTGTTCCCACCGGAGCGAGAAGAGAGGGGGCGCTATTGATCTGAACTTAAAGACATGTCCTCAATGCAACTTTTACAGGCAAAGTTAAGGACGGAGCTGCAGACGGGTCAGAACTCTGCTGGAATCTGCTGTTTTATGGTTAATCTCTGTCATTTCTGGGCCTGAAACATGGAACAAAAACTGACGTAAAGCTCAGTGTCTTCTCTGTCGGTATTAACAAACAAAAGTGATATTTTTCCTACAATATCTTTAGAAAACGGGGCCGTTATTCAACCTCAAAGATGATATTGTTGTCACTTGAAGCAACTTGAAACAATAAGATTAATATTGCGTGTTTGTAGACCCAATCCCTACAAATAATGATAAGATTCAACATTTGTAGATCACAAGTTTGGGTATTTCTTTCAAAAACTGTAAATCAGCCTCTGCTCCATTTGAAATCGCTGGTTTCCATTATCATTATTCTGTCCTTTACTGTATTAGCTTTATTTCTAGAAACTTTGTAGCTTCATAATTATCATGACCTGGTTTAAAATGACAAATGCCTGTGTGGCCAAAGTAGCTCTGGTGTTTTTTATTCATAAATACAAGTTGAATATAGTGTAATAACATGCAAATGCTGTGTTTATGCAACATGCTTAATCTATGTTGGCAACTGGGTCACGCTAACAGCAAGTGCGCTAACAGCTATAACCTTGTGTAGTTTTAAAGCCTCCCAGGTGCATTTGTGCGTCTGCTGCGTGTAATCTGCATTTGTGTGGTGTAATGTGCCTGACAGTGGGTTATATTTACACGGTCAGAAAAAAAATGGATTGCTATAATAATCAGATAACAAAATAATTACATTTGTGATCCTCAAAAACACCTGGTGCCATGAGTTTAATTCATTTCTAGAAAAAAAAAACTCAATCTTTCACATTTTAATTTTTGTCGCCTTTTTTGAATAATTTTCCTTGTCAAAACCTGCACAGCTGTGATCAGTCAGAGAGAAATCAGATTACTCACATGAGATTACATTTCAATAATCTGATAACGGCAGAAATCGGATAATGATCAGATTTTGGCGTGTAAACATACCACAGACATCCATGCATTTAAATTTTACAGGTATTATTATTTTACTTATGTGATCTCAGGGTTTTGAAGAGCCACTTTATGTGTGACCAAAATATAAACTCTGTAATAATCTGAAGAAATCGATGACTCTCACTAATAACATGTCGCTTTCTCAGCCTCAGGGTTTTTTATTTGCAGCGTAGAGTTGATCAATAATCCAGCGTTTGCAACTGTCAAAGCGAAATTTGTCATCTTTGAACGGTCACTGCTTTTGTCCTTAAGAAATACTGTCTGTAATTTACCTCTAGTCTACCACTTACTCTCATGTACTTTTATATTTCTCAACTATTTTCTATTTTAATGAAACAAATACCGATTTCTTCTCAGTATTTGTGATAACTCCAGGTGGAATACCGTGTTAAGTGGACCCTCCGGCGTGTTCAGTGACCGCGATGAGTCAAGTCCTACGAGTGCGACCCTCCACCAAGGCCCTTGACCCTGGTTCGCATTGGGAGTCTTATATTTGGACATATACCTGGCACTTTTCTATGTCAGGGGTAAATGTTTTGTCCAGTGGTGGATATGTAGGCCCCTTATCTCGAGTATATGATTGTGCTTATGCCTCGTTTCTCCACTTAAAGGTCCGTTGTGTGACTTTCGTCGTGGGGGATCTTCCACCTTCTTGTTCTCATGGAGATTTTCTTTTGCCACGATATGATTTTTTCCATGTCTTTCAGCAAAATGTGTTTTACAGTACAGACGTATTGTATAAGCGGCTCTTGAGGTCAGAATAAGTCTGCTGTGTGCTACGTGTAATTATGAAGTGTTTTATTGTCCCACAATCAGAAACTGCACAGTTAGCATGCTAGTTGTTGTTAGCTTTACTGTGACGGCAAAACTTAGTTGTGAAAAGTGTTTATAAAGTCATCACTGTGAATAATTAGGACACTTGGGATGGATAAAGTAAGTGAGGGATAAGTTTGGACAACTGCAAACTGTTTTTTGGGTTGTTTTTTTTTTCGCATTTTAACAAAGTAATTATCAGGTACAGCACCTTAATCTAGCTTGCGTTTAATTTAATTTAATTACTGGTGACTCCACTGTCGCCCCCAACTTGCAGTCTGTAACTGACTTTTAAAAATGTGCTATTTTCAACTCAGATTCAAGCAGTTCACAGTGATAAATTGGTTCCTTTAACTGCATTTTACTGCCGTTTGTAGTTTTTACACTGTCTTTTTCTCTTCTAATTTGTCTACTCATAATATCTCGCACTATAAAATCATAACATCTGTGTCTTTGTCCTTTGAAATGATCCAGTCGTGCCCTGGTTCACAAACGCACATGACATTTTATAACCTATTTCTCTGCACGATCAGCTTCACGGCTTTGTTTTCGCAGCAGCTTAAGAGAAGTGTTACACAAGTGCCACTACAGCCATTACAGACATGGTTATTTACTGTTCGCAGATTTGTTATGACGTTAGCGGGTGTTAGCACACTTAGAGAGCGTTAGCGGCGTGAGTTAGACGTTTGCAGGGGTCACAAAAGGTCAGGAGCTGCGCAGGATCTGTCCCGAGGGTTTCACAGATAAGGTGCTACCAAAGAGCCAAAAAGAGGTAAATTAGAGGATTTAATGTGAAGAACAATGAGTGTGTTGTTGTTGTTACAGCTAAAAGAAACTAAAATAACTTTCCAGGAAAAACAGGCTCCTTGCTTTAGGTGCGGGGGTCAGCGCGGACAATCACATTAAGTCGTTGGTAGTAGGTTTGTATTTCGCTGCCAGTGAGAATATACTGCACTTAGCTGTGGCTTTAAAGCTTATTTGATTTGATTTTCACCAGTAGATGGCAGATGTGAGACCTGTTCCTCCCTCTTTCTCACCTGGCCTTTGCTCTCCGTCAGGACAAAGCTGGAACACTACCAGACTGCAGTAACGTAGAGAACAGTGACGTGTGTGAGGTTCGTGGCTGGTGAGGCTCTGATATCGTCACAATCACATTTACAAACATATAAACCAGGTGTCACAACATTTGGCCCCGGGTCAGTTTCTCTCCCAGTGACTTGGGGCCAGAATAAAAAATAATTTCAAAATAAAAGTTCCGAAGTCTGTATGAAATATCTCTAATAGTATGAAATTAAAAGCTGGTTTTGTATTGTTTTTTATCCTTATTCTGTTTCCCAGTTTTCAGTGGATTGAATCATTAAATTTATTTCCATTTGGTCCCACTGTGTTTGAAAAGAGCGAGTCTTTGTCCCGTCGTCTGGAGCAAACCCTCCAGACAGGTGATGACAGGTGAGGCACGTCACTGGTAGGTAGCATCTAGTGGTGACATGTGAGAACGACAGGGGCGGGTCACATTGTACTTTGAAATGAAATACTCAAAAGGTAAATTCTCAATTGTTGAACTAGATCCAAAAGCTTACTGTAGTACAACCACAGACTGTATAAAGACGTGGGCTAAGTGAGTGTTTGAGCCGTTATAGCGGCGAATTTGAAGCCAAGCTCCATATTTGGAATCCCGACCGCAAGTATCTGTGGTTTTCTGTTCTGTTGGCGTTTCTGTGATTACGAGAAATGATACTGTTCTATGGGAAACAGAGTGTTTTGTAAACAATTATTATATTTGTATGTTGTTCACAAATCATAGCAACCAAACAGCCAATCAGGAGTGCAGCTGTTGAAGGTAACGCCCCCTCCTGCCCCCTGCTGCAGGCGCTTAGCAACTGTCAGTCAAACTTGATGCTAACGCTAGTGAGAGAAACCTCGGGCAAAGAAGGACCCGATTGGTCTTTTTTTAATGCTCATATCTTGAGTTATAGACACAATACCAGGATCATGTAGAGCAGGTCAATACGAACATTTTAAGACCAAAGTGACGAGCTTGACAGCAGCATTTAAGCAGGCATGTCAAACTCAGGCTTGCGGCCCAAATTTGGCCCTCGATAATATTATATTTGGCCCTCTAGACCATATCAAATATGTATTAGAGCCGCCCATCTGCTGCCGCGCCAGTATAGTGCAGGCACCGCTAATACTACAAATCCCAGAATGCTTTGCAAATGTGTTGGCGCCACCCCCACCACTTCTGTTAGCACTTATCAGCATCTGCTCCTGTCGCCTCACTCAGATTTAATCCACCCCTTCTGAAAAACATGCAGATATTGTTGTGAAGTTTTTAGTAAATATTTAGTTTGGCCTGAGACTTGGTTCCAGTTTTTAATTTTGGCCTCTGTGAAATTGTGTCTGACTCTCCTGATTTAAGGAGAAAGGGGCGACAGTTTTCTAATGTAAAGTGAACTGGAGCCAGAGTCGAGGGAGAGAAAAGTGCAGCCCATGATCACTTCCTGTTTGGAGCGGGGAGGCTCGCAGGTCAGTCCATTTGTATAAACAGAACAAAAACATCATTTTAACTATATTCATTTTATCTGGTCCCGCGTCTTTCTTAAATAATATTTCCCTACAGCATTTAGTCAACTCCAGCCCTACAAACCTGAGCACGTGTGAACACAGCTCATAAATAATCATTATTTTGACCAGTTTTGTCTCTAATCTCCCTCTGTCTCTTCTCTCTCGTCTCCAGTTCAGGAAGTGCCTCATTCAGCTCTTCACCGGATCCATTTCCGACAACTTCAACCAGACCTCGGACCGGCCAGGCATCACCGCGGAGAGCCAGACAGGAGAAATGTCCGCCATCGCCGCCCGGATCCCCGTCGGAACCAGCTCCCAGAAATCCGACGACTCCCCGACCGAGTGTGGCTCATTCGCTCAACTGCCCATCCCCGAAAACAAAGTGTGTCCCATGTAACGAGCTCGGACAGGTCCAGGGCGGTCCTCGTGTTTCTGGAAACTCTTTATAATAACTACACTGTAATTAGTCTTAATAAAGCATGAACAATGATGGTTCATAACGAGCAAATTGTTTAATGAGAATGATTCAGGCTTAAAGCTTCCATCTGTGATCAGCTCCCGGCCGTGTTGCATTTTCACATATCACCACTAGAGGCTCTCTACCTTCTTCTGCCTGATAATGAGCCAGTTCTGGACGGACAGAAGAAGAGCAGAGAGGAAACAGGTGAGTCTGGGGTTAGATGTCGGGTTAAGGGACTAATTAGATTCTTACTAAGCCTGAATCATTCTTAATAAACTCGATGTTAATTGTGAACTAAGGCTTTGTTTATGTTTAATTAAGGCTAATTAAGGTGTAATTATTATAAAGCAACACCATCATGTTTATTTCTAGGAGATGGAAATTCTGTAAATTATTTTGTCCCATAGACATTTGGCTAAAATTAAATATTAAGATGATATTAATTGGGACATAGAATATTAAAGGTGCACTATGTAGCTTTTCTGATGGGAGGAGGGGCTAGAATGTCCCAGAGTTTGACGATTTATTTATCTACTATTACAGTGTTATCTTGCATTTATCCAGTCACAGTTTGTATTACTTAAAAATGCCTTGAAAAACATGCATTCTCACAGTGTGGCCGCCGCTCCATAGACCTGACCCGCACCGTGGAGGTAAATCACGGCGCTGCACTTTGAAACATTCCAGGTTAAGCCTCTCCACCAGGACAGTTACACAGTGCTCCTCAGATACTGAAACTTTAAAACATTTTCTTAATGATTGAATTATTTTGAAATGTCTATGGGGAAAATAATGTGAATTTGACTTGAAAACCAGAAAAACACAGGAGATTTGAACATGTCACAGTTTGAAGATGATCCACTTTGTAAAGGACAAACGACACATCTTTGAACAACGGTCCCTAAAAACATTCAAAACTTTAGAGCAAGCGCATGAATCTGCACCTTGATATAAAACGAAGGAGAAAGGATGATATGAACTTTGACCTTTCTCTACAAGTGTAAATATCACCAGCGAGGGGCGTTTGTTTCGTGCACCTGCCGCTCGACAGGACCGCACCCGCCCTCCTCTGTGCGTTCATGTGGAAACTGTAAAGAGACAGGACTCCCGTACCCCCGCCGTGCGCTGCACTCGGACTATTCCTGAGGTTTTTCTTCAAATCTACAATGTGTCTGAGCTTTCAGCCGTTCTCCTTTGAACGTCTATGGATCTAGAAGAAGGCTGTTGTTTTTCTTTGCTGTCCTGCTCATCATTGGTCCAGCGGAGAGGATATTTCGGATGTGGAAATATTGACTTTTTCCAGCCCTGTGTGACGCTTTGATTCGGGGCATGGACCATCACAGGGACTCGCAGATGTGAAGATCCTTGTTCCTCCTCTGGGACAAAGAAGGACAATATATTTATAAGGCGTCAGCAGGGGTCCATAACACAAACACTGTCTAAACATACTTATATATACTGTTTGTGGTACAGTGCTGTGCTCAAGACCATAGAATGACCAGTGTAACCTCTATACCACACGCCACTGTATTTATGTCCTGCCATAGTCGAAGATGCAAAAAAATACATTTCTGCTTCAAACTGAGGTCTAAATGTCACGGTTTACAAGTAAAATTGGATGCAAATGGCTAGAGGATGTTTTAAAATTATTAGAAAAATCTCAGGGCAAATTAACAAAAAAATAATGGAATTTTTGTAGTGGATTATCCACCTGCACAAGGCAGAAAGACCTTAATATTTTTATTTTTTAAATATTTGGATTTTTATGTTTTCTAGTCCAAAGGCTTTTTTACAGGGCTTTTCAACTTTTTTTTTTTTTCTTAAGGGCCATTTAATGAAACAGAACTAACCCAGTATTAAACCAGGTTTTAACCAGGTCTAAACCAGGACTAAACCAGGTCTAAACCAGGACTAAACCAGGACTAAACCAGGACTGAACCAGGACTAAACCAGGACTAAACCAGGACTAAACCAGGACTAAACCAGGACTAAACCAGGTCTAAACCAGGACTAAACCAGGACTAAACCAGGACTGAACCAGGACTGAACCAGGACTGAACCAGGACTGAACCAGGACTAAACCAGGACTAAACAAGGTCTAAACCAGGACTGAACCAGGACTGAACCAGGACTGAACCAGGACTGAACCAGGACTGAACCAGGACTAAACCAGGACTGAACCAGGACTGAACCAGGACTAAACCAGGACTAAACAAGGACTAAACAAGGTCTAAACCAGGACTGAATCAGGTCTAAACCAGGACTAAACCAGGACTAAACCAGGACTAAACAAGGTCTAAACAAGGTCTAAACCAGGACTGAACCAGGTCTAAACCAGGACTAAACCAGGACTAAACAGGACTGAACCAGACTGAACCAGGACTGAACCAGGACTGAACCAGGACTAAACCAGGACTAAACCAGGACTAAACCAGGACTAAACCAGGACTGAACCAGGACTGAACCAGGACTAAACAGGACTAAACAAGGTCTAAACAAGGTCTAAACCAGGACTGAACCAGGTCTAAACCAGGACTAAACAGGACTAAACCAGGACTAAACAAGGTCTAAACAAGGTCTAAACCAGGACTGAACCAGGTCTAAACCAGGACTAAACCAGGACTAAACCAGGACTGAACCAGGACTGAACCAGGACTGAACCAGGACTGAACCAGGACTAAACCAGGACTAAACCAGGACTAAACCAGGACTAAACAAGGTCTAAACCAGGACTAAACCAGGACTAAACCAGGACTAAACCAGGACTAAACCAGGACTAAACCAGGACTAAACAAGGTCTAAACCAGGTCTAAACCAGGTCTAAACCAGGACTGAACCAGGACTGAACCAGGACTGAACCAGGACTGAACCAGGACTAAACCAGGACTAAACCAGGACTAAACCAGGACTAAACCAGGACTAAACCAGGACTAAACAAGGTCTAAACCAGGACTAAACCAGGACTAAACCAGGACTAAACCAGGACTAAACCAGGACTAAACAAGGTCTAAACCAGGACTAAACCAGGACTAAACCAGGACTAAACCAGGACTAAACAAGGTCTAAACCAGGTCTAAACCAGGTCTAAACCAGGACTGAACCAGGACTGAACCAGGACTGAACCAGGACTGAACCAGGACTGAACCAGGACTGAACCAGGACTGAACCAGGACTGAACCAGGACTAAACCAGGACTAAACCAGGACTGAACCAGGACTGAACCAGGACTGAACCAGGACTAAACCAGGACTAAACAAGGTCTAAACAAGGTCTAAACCAGGACTGAACCAGGTCTAAACCAGGACTAAACCAGGACTAAACCAGGACTAAACAAGGTCTAAACAAGGTCTAAACCAGGACTGAACCAGGTCTAAACCAGGACTAAACCAGGACTAAACCAGGACTGAACCAGGACTGAACCAGGACTGAACCAGGACTGAACCAGAACTAAACCAGGACTAAACCAGGACTAAACCAGGACTAAACCAGGACTAAACCAGGACTAAACAAGGTCTAAACCAGGACTAAACCAGGACTAAACCAGGACTAAACCAGGACTAAACAAGGTCTAAACCAGGACTAAACCAGGACTAAACCAGGTCTAAACCAGGACTAAACCAGTGCAGAGGAGAAGTTTCCCCACAGGGACAGTAAAGTTTCCTTAACCTTAACCACTAAACAAGATCATTATTTTCTACAGGGACCTGACCTGCTTTACTGAGAAAACCTGTCGTACAAAATATCGAACGAGGGAGCTGGTATTTGACAAATTGTCACGATTAGGAAGCAAACCTACCAACACTTTTTCTAGGAAAATGTGCACAATCCTTGAATGTAATGAAATGTTCTCTAATGACTTATTTCTAAACCAAAACTCTGGAGCAAGCCGTACATTTTTGAACATTTTGAAAACTTTACAGCTCATGGTCTTGACTACAACACTGTCCATGTCTGGCTCTGTGTTGCTCTCCTTTAGACCCCACAGCTCTCCTTTAGGCCCCTCAGCTCTCATTTGGGCCCCACAGCTCTCCTTTAGGCCCCACAGCTCTCCTTTAGGCCCCACAGCTCTCCTTTAGGCCCCTCAGCTCTCCTTTAGGCCCCACAGCTCTCCTTTAGACCCCTCAGCTCTCCTTTAGACCCCTCAGCTCTCCTTTAGGCCCCACAGCTCTCCTTTAGGCCCCACAGCTCTCATTTGGGCCCCACAGCTCTCCTTTAGGCCCCTCAGCTCTCATTTTGCCCCCCACAGCTCTCCTTTAGGCCCCACAGCTCTCCTTTAGACCCCACAGCTCTCCTTTAGGCCCCTCAGCTCTCCTTTAGACCCCACAGCTCTCCTTTAGACCCCACAGCTCTCCTTTAGGCCCCACAGCTCTCCTTTAGACCCCACAGCTCTCCTTTAGGCCCCACAGCTCTCCTTTAGGCCCCACAGCTCTCCTTTAGGCCCCACAGCTCTCCTTTGGGCCCCACAGCTCTCCTTTAGGCCCCACAGCTCTCCTTTAGGCCCCTCAGCTCTCCTTTAGGCCCCTCAGCTCTCCTTTAACCCAGCACAAGTGGCTTAGCCCAGTAGCCATGTACAAAAGCAATGAGTCTCTGTTCCGTAAGCACAGGTCAACAGCAATATTGAAGCTAAATGTGAGTAGCCGTTAGCCTGTTGGTGTTTTCTGTGTGGTGCATGTGTGTTGTATCGGTCAAACACAGTGGTGGCAGTGTCTCTGTCTCTGTGCTGTACAGTTTAAGTCATGATCAGCTTCATTTAAACAGTTGTGCACATTTAGTGTCATAGTGAAGCCAAATAATCACAAGAGAATGAACCTCCAGACTTTTATTACACAAAATCGCTTTTAGATGCCGTCCATGCATGTTTGAGTAATTTAGCGACTTCATTCAGACCTTATTCGAACACTCCTCATGATTCGCTGTAAGATTCGGTCCAACGCTCCGCCCACAAGCCCACGTCATCCATCCTCCCGCTCGACAGTTCTCCACAAATACACAAAAAACTGCACGGCAACTTGACAAATCTGATGTGATGTGCAGAAGTTTCATTGTCAGACTTCACTCATGATTGTAACCTCTTTAAAGCTTCACTGTGGAACTTTTTCTGATGTGTGTCTCCATGGAGATGCACAGATTTAATGCCATGCTGTGGGACATTCCATCAGAAAAGTTACATAATGAATCTTTACAACATGTTTTGATTTATACGTTTTCTGCTTGTTTCTTTTATAGAAAACGTCACATTTTTTATCTATAAAATCCATGAACTTTTACCTCAACAAAATCACATGATAATGACTCAAATACCTCAGTAGTTTATCGATGAATTACATGGACAAACTAAAACTATTTATTACAGTCATTATTTCAAATACCACCATCATTAACTTTTGTTCAACTGAAAAAGTAAAAAAAAAACTTTGGTCACTAAGTTTTTTTGCCTGTTTGTCTCTCAGAACCAAAACTTCACTTAATCCTCCAAATATTTTAAAATCGTTGTTGTTCTTCAGCCTCTTTATTCACCGTAAACTGTGTTTTTATTCTGGAGAAGGACGTTAGTGTCACCGACGCCACTGTTTCATTTCACAAAGACTAAAATGTGAAACGTGACCAGAGAATCTCACTGTAAAGTCACACTCTTCATATTATATATTATCCCCGTGAGCCTTAAACGTCACAGACACAGTGGAACTTTTTAAAGCTCTGATCACTCCGTGTGAAACAAACTAATTAAGGATTCAGTGTCATTTTGGTGCAGAAAATCATGTACTGTATTTTTAATCAAGAGTGACGCCCGAAAGTAGAAAAGTCTCATTTATCCCACAGACTTTTACAAAAATCTGACTCTGATGTTTCTGGTGGAAGTGATGTTCACATTGACCTAATTTACACAGAAATATGTTCTGAAATTTAATGCAAATTTAATAAAACTGTATATTATTATTACTTTGGATAATTTTATCAAAATAAATCACATCAGGCACAAGTTGGATAACAGCTGATTGGTCTAAAGTCAAATAGATTGATCTGAACTTGAGTCACTCTTGGTTTATAAAAATGTATTGTACAGTTATTGGATAATTATAACATAAACTCACTAACAATTTACAGTTTTACACATAAATCAAGTTATCAAAGTGTAGAACCTGTAAATCACGTTTGTTGGTTTTATCAGATCAAATGGCCTCTTACATTTATATAGTGATGTGCACAAAGAAAAAAAAAGAGTTTGTCACATTTTAGATTTGTGTTATAATGTTTCCTCATCACAAACATCTGGGGTTTTGTTTTATTCACATGTTTAACACATTTTTAAGCTCTCAAACTGAAAACACGTCGATATTGTAGATTTACTGAGGCAAACACAACTGACCAAAGTGTAAAACTAATATATTTTTAAAAGGAACAGCTTCAGTAAATCAGTTAAACACTAAAATGTTTGAACGGAGCGTTTGGAGCTGATAATGCAGAGATACGTCTGAAACAAACAAAACTCTGCATGTTTCTGATGAGATAATAATGTTCTAATATGATTAAAAGTTCATAATTCAGGACCTTTAATGTGCTCATGCTTTTTTTTTATTTTACATAAAACCAACACTGCAAGAATTATACATTTTAGTCAAAACTGCTTGAATTTGTAATATTAAACGGCTCAAATTCAGCTAAAGGTGCAGTATGTAACTTTACCTGTGACTGGTCCATCACCTGCTCGTCTCCATGGAGATGTTCTAGCTTTGCCTGGGATATTCCACAGTTTGGCTTTTATTGATTACATTTGTGTTTACTGCTGAAAAATACATAGAAAGAAATCCTCGTTTTTCAATCTGTAACATGGCGATGGTTTAATAAAATGGACGTTCAGATCTCCATGGAGACGATCTAGTGGCAGAACCTCAGTCCAAAAAGGTACATAGTGTGTTTTTAAATACTTTGAAGTCTTTTTAATATTGTAGATTTGTGTTTTTCCACGTCACGGTTCAGTGTTCTCCAAACGACGTGTGGACTTGTATGATTTTGTACATATCTGTCCTGGTTCTGTCTTATTTAAAAGTTTGTAAATGCATGCTGCTGCTGTCTGCATTAAAAGGATATTTTTGACGTGGCTGCGTGGCTCGTGGTTCGAAGCTGCTGTGACGACGTGCGCCTGCAGGGGGAGTGATGGATGATGTGATTAACAGGTCCAGAGCAGAACCTCTTTAACGCTACATTAAGTCTGACGCAGTGTAAAGCTTCTGACAGGTGATTTATTCTAGAGCAGTCGGACTCATCAGAGACACAGACGCCGATAATCACTTTAGGTTTAAGTTTAAACTAAGAACAGCAACACACGTTTCACCTCATCTCTGCTTCACTTTAACGTTACCTGTTGTATTCTCATAAACCACCACTAGAGGCTCTCTCCGTCACTGCTGTCTGATACTGCGCCAGCTTTGCCCTGACAGAAGAAGATCAGAGAGCACAGGTGAGGAGCAGGCATCACATCTGCCATCCGCTGGTGAAAAATATCAAAAGAACAGTCGATTTAAAGGCTTTATACTTGGTTTTTGCTGCTTTAAGAACTAGTTAAAAGTCGTTAAACTGTTTGGAGTTAATCACATTAATACATAACAAGTTACTGCATTTTACAGACGATAAGTCTCACTTTTCTTCGTAGTTTGTCCGGGGCTGCAACTTAGTCTGACAGCCACACGAGGGCGCTCTAGACTCGTACCAGTGTGACAGCCACACGAGGGCGCTCTAGGCTCGTTTAGCTCTTGAGACAGAGCCCCCGTCCTGAGACAGAGCCCTGTCCTGAGACAGAGCCCCCGTCCTGAGTCTCCACCCAGCCTCCACCTCTGTGGCGTGGTCTTTGCTTGTGAACCACAGCTGTCATTACAAATATTTTCTACGTTCCACTAAACCTCGTGTCTTATCTCGCTTTACATAATTCAGTTTGTCAGAGGAAAATCTTTTGGCTCATTTTATGTTTAAGTCCAGGCGACTAGAGGCTGTTTATTTTAGCATAAAAGTCACAAAACGCTTTAAGGAAAGACAAAGACGTAACGAACAATGAAACGATCAGTACAAAGGTTCACTGCAGTGTGTAAAAGCACAGACTGTATTTGAAACACAGCAGCTAGCGCGTTCGCTCTGTCATTTACAGATACAAAGTGAATATTATTATATTATTATTATATTATTAGTAGAATTATTATTATATTATTTGTAGTAGAATTATTATTATTATTCCGGCTCCATCGACTCTGGCACCAATTCACTTTCTATTGAAAAACTGTGTCTCTCTCTCTCTGTCTCTGCTGCTGTCAGACTCATTTTGGTCTTAAAATGTTTGTATTAACCCTCTACATGATTTGTTTTTATTAGTTATTTTGAGTTTATTTTTATTTATTTTTAGTTTATTTTCTTCATTCTTTTGAGATGAGTTTATTTATTTATTTATTTTTTTACTTATTTTGATTTATTAACTTTTTTGTTATCTTGAGTTTATTTATTTTTTGTTGTTTTGAGTTTATTTTTTCAGTTATTTTGAGTTTGGGTTTTTTTTCCACCTCTTTATACTGTTTATGTATAAAACACATACTTATCCATACTTATACTTATACTTATACTCATACTTATACTTATACTCATACTTATACTTATACTTATACTCATACTTATACTTATACTTATACTTATACTTATACTTATACTTATACACAACAAGGAGAATTACACAAAATAAACAGATAAAAACAGGTTTGTGTCAGTATTTGATTTCACTTAATGAGCTGCATCTTAAACGACTTTTTATGTAAAATGTAAAAATAAAAAAAATAAAAGGAGCTTTGGGACAGTGGAAAGAAAAAATAAAAGTATGAAAATAAAAGTTGCAGTGACGGGACTTTCGGCTCTTGAGGGAGAAAGTTCAGATTCTCTGGATTTTTGACATTTATGAAAGAAACAGGCAACAGTCCGAGAGCAGCTCACAAGACGAACACGGGCTTTAAAAAAACACCTTTTTATTTCATTTACTCTTCTCTCCTTCCCCTCCTCCCCTCTGTCTCTCCCTCTTCCCCTCCTCTCCTCCTCTTTCCTTCTCTCCGTCTCTCCTGTATTGTGTGATGAACTCCATGTTTCACTCTCTTCCCCTCCTCTCCTCCCTCCTCTCTCCTCCCTCTCTCCTTCTCTCCTCCCCTCTGTCTCTCCCTCTTCCCCTCCTCTCCTCCTCTCTCCTTCTCTCCTTCTCCTGGATTGTGTGATAAACTCCATGTTTCACTCTCTCTGTCTCCCTCATATCTGTTCCTCAGTCTCTTCCCCTCCTCTCCTCCCTCCTCTCTCCCTCTTCCCCTCCTCTCCTCCTCTCCTCCTCTCTCCTTCTCTCCATCTCCTGGATTGTGTGATAAATCTCGTGTGTCTCTGTCACAGCGGCTCAGAGCTGTGATTCTCTGATGGATGATTCTGTGTTTGATTCTTTGATTCTTTGTTTGATTCTTTGTTCGATTCCCGTCACAAACGGCTCACCGGCTCCTCGCAGGAGGCCACAGAAAAACGAAAATAAAAACTATCCTCAAGAGAAACCGTTTTATGTCCCAACAGTCAGGAAGTGCAGAGTTAGCTTGCTAGCTGCTGTTAGTACGACGGCAGAACTCGTCTGTCGTCTGTGAGAGAAAAAACACTTGAAAACTCATCGTGGTGAATCATTAGGATGTTCATCATGTTTAAAGTGAGGCCTTTTAAAATGAACAAGTTTTTGTTTTTCACATTTTCACTTTTTGTTTTTGCCTTTAACAGATCAAACTTACACTTTTTTTCTCTCTTTCTGCCTCCTTTTTTCTCTTTTCTTCTCTCTCTTTTCCCTCCTTTTTTCTCTTTTCTTCTCTCTCTTTTCCCTCCTTTTTTCTCTTTTCTTCTCTCTCTTTTCCCTCCTTTTTTCTCTTTTCTTCTCTCTCTTTTCCCTCCTTTTTTCTCTTTTCTTCTCTCTCTTTTCTCCTCCTTTCTCTCTCTCAACTCTTTTCCCTTGTTTCCCTCAGACTCTGGGTTTGAACCCCACACCTCCGCCTCGCTCTCACTCTTTTTTTCTGGGTTTGAACCCCACACCTCCGCCTCGCTCTCGTTCTGTTTTTCTGGGTTTGAACCCCACACCTCCGCCTCGCTCTCACTCTTTTTTTCTGGGTTTGAACCTCACACCTCCGCCTCGCTCTCGCTCTCGCTCTCGTTCTGTTTCTTCTCCTCAGAGGCAGCGTCTCGTTTTCTCAGATCGATACAGTGATGAATGTCTGTACTTTGTGTTTTTATTTTTAGAACAGTTTTCGTCGTTTTCTCAGAGTTTCTCGGGAGCGACGAGGCTTCGGTCGATATTTGGAACGATTCAAATATTGTTTATTAAATTTACAATGATCTGCTGGTCACACTTTGCTCTTGTGTCTAACGTCACAACTTCAGAATCATCATTAAAATAAACACGATTCTGTCACAAACTCAGCAGTAAAAACATTTCCATCGTTTCATTAAAGTGACTGGATCATCGACGCAGCTTTAAGCCTGAATTAAAACAACTTTTCTCTTTAAAATCTTCACTTTTCGTTTGTTAAAGTCTCAGTTTTCTTCTCACACGTGACTTTGTTCTGGACGAAGGAAACGAACCTCGGCCTTTTTCAAACTGTTCGACTCTTCAGCTCATCGTTTTTTACAGGTGATGGATCTAAAACTCTTCTCTCTGTTCTTTATGTAAAAGTCGACAGAAGAGAACAACATGTGTGAAGTTTATTTATCAGGACGACTTCATAAACTGACAGAACATTTCATTTGGACAAAAGGCTTTTGGTTGTTTCAAAATCAACCAAAACTGAAAACTTTGGTGCTATTTAAGAATCTGGAAACAAACTTTTACACTCACAGCTGCTTCTGTTTTTTTAAACTTATATTTTATTGTTTTCAAAAGACATTGGACTGAAACAATAAAACAATGAACAATCATCAGCTGTTAAATAAAACAAACCTGAGAATGTGTCAGTCTCTCCATGACGTGAACTTCTTCCACAGTTTCACCGTCTCGATGTTGCTTCAGCAGTTTGATCGTTTTTCTCCGGTGCTCTTCACGTCTCTGCTCTTCACGTCCCTCGTTTCCGCCGTTCACGCTCTCTGTTCTGCACTTACCTCTACAGTTTTATTTTCTTGAAACATGTTGACACATTTTTAAAAGTCTGCAGCTGTAGGAGGGTCAAACATCGTGTGGAGTTATTCCGCCGCAATTTTCCTCCGAGGAACCAGCCGATCTGTGTCAGATCAATGTCACAATTTACTCTTTGCAGAATAAAACGATCCTCAGATTATAACTGCACAGAGCTCCACCGTGTTTTTAAAGTCCACACACAGAGCTCCACCGTGTTTTTAAACTCCACACACAGAGCTCCACCGTGTTTTTAAACTCCACACACAGAGCTCCACCGTGTTTTTAAACTCCGCACACAGGAAAAGACAAAGTTAAATCTGCCAACTGGACAAAAAGCTGAAGAAGTGAAGACATCACTGCTGCCTCCAAGTATTTCATTTATTTTTAAGCAAATCTTTTTTAACTTTGTGCTTCTCCATCTTCTATTTGTATAGAAAACTGAAGAAATAATCTGAGAAGAACTGAAGAACTGAAGAAGTGTCCAAGTCGCTTCTTCAGTTCTTCAGTGAAACGTCTTCACTCCTACAACGTTTTGTTACAGATTTAACTTTGTTTTTTCCTCTGGATCAGACGTGGACGACGGGGGACAGACTCACTCCACAAACCTTCAGTAGAATAATTTGGATAATTAAATTCAACCCTGGAAACCCAGTCTCTACTGAACTAAAGGTAAAAGGAGCTGTTCACCACTTCATGACATCACAAGGTGGAACAGAACATTTTGAGCTTTGGTTGGAGATGCAGACAGACTAATATTAAACATGAAACAAAAGTCCAGGTCTGTTTTTGAGGAGGGGGCAGTCAGAACACGGCTCGAGTCAGTTTTTTTTTCTAGGATCTTTAAGTCCAGTTTGACTCTTTCTATCGATGAACATTTCTGTCTTTTTGTTTAAAATGTCCGATGTGTCAATATAACCGATGTCTTTGCTCTTTTATTAATTTTCCACTGTGTCCGACGGGGCCACTCGTCCCTCGGTCCATTGTGACGGTGGATCTTCTGCAGCGAGAAATCCGATACGAGGCGTTTATCTCGGGGACTCCCTTTGTGTCCGATCGGTCCGAGCGCAGGGACGGCAGGATCTATAGGAGAAGTCATCAGGATAATGGCCCCAAGTGGAGCTCAGTGACGGCAGAAGAAAAGAGAAATCTGACGGCGCTTCAGCTCATCCCGGCGGCTCATTACCGGAGGTTTAGCGGCGCTTCGAGGACGATCGCGGAGCCATTATCGTCTCAGCGGGAGGATAAAGATCTGACTGAGGAACACGGCTCATTTGGTTTAAAACTGGTGTAGGTTCAAACACTGTAGATGGAAAAGGAAAATCTGAACTGTCCCGTAGAGAGTTGTCCCGACTGTGATACGGGACCAGACGTTTTTCTCTGGGGCGTCCTGAAGGTGGCGCCGAGTCTTTGAGGAATTAAAAGAAATTAAACCGAGCGAGTTCATTTTAAACAGTTATTCCTCACTTACCTTATGCATCCAGAGCATCCTAATTATTCACCAGGATGAGTTAATAAGCTCTTTTCACGACTAAGAGAAATGAGCGTCGTTTTGTTGAGACGGTAAAGATAGGAACTAGCATGCTAACGTGCATTTCCTGATCCTCAAATAAAAAATGCTTTATAATTAGAGGCAGACAGCGCACAGCACACACTCTGACCCCAGGAGCTGCTCATAGAATCAATCTGAACTGAGGAAAGACACTTTACTCAAATACATGAGGGAAAAAATGTCCTTTTAAATTTCATATTTTTGTGAGCTGGATATTATGATTTAATTTATAAATGTCACTGGTGTCAGTGTCGTGTGTGAGGTTCATGAGGCTCTGATGTGTCACAGATTCACAAACATATAAACCCGGTGTCTCACTTTTGACCCGGGTCAGTTTCTCTCCCAGTGACTTGGGGCCAGAATAAAAAGAATTTAAAAATAAAAGTTCTGAAGTCTGTATGAAATATCTCTAATAGTATGAAATAAAAAGCTGGTTTTGTCTTGTTTTTTATCCTTATTCTGTTTCCCAGTTTTCAGTGGATTGAATCATTAAATTTCTTACATTTGGTCCCACTGTGTTTGAAAAGAGCGAGTCTTTGTCCCGTCGTCTGGAGCAAACCATTTAGCTCCTTTAGCGTTGGTCCTTTAATTCTAACCTCCTGCTTCGACCCAAAGTCCAGTTTAGAAAACTGAGCTTTAATATGTATCTTCCTCCATTTAAAAAGTAGAACAGACAAGAAGAAAAAAGTGAACGGATTGATAAACTTGACTTGCTAACTCTAAATTGTAGTTTACTGTCACTATTCTGCAGGAGTTACATGAATCCCTGGGCTCATGAGCGCCCCCTACCATGAGGCCAGGTAACTACGTGCCTCACCACTTTTCACAGCCTTAAAGCAGCAGCGTCACTGCTACAGCACAGTCAGAACATGTGAGGCACGCGCGTCTCTTCAGTATTTCAGCGGTAAAAGTAAAAATTCTGCAATTTTGAATTAAAAAAAAAAAAAGAAAATAATTGTATCGTCCAAATCATTGGATAAATAAAACCATTTCATGTATTTTCCGTCTGTGATGACTCACTGCACCTCACTGGCAAATAGCCTTAAACTTATTATTATTATTATTAAATTATAGGTGTTTATATTTCGAGGAAACTGAAAAACATGCACTTCTCCTGTAAAGTCGCCTCAACAACTTCTTTTCGTGGAGATAGTTTAATGCCATACAGTGAAACATTCTGGGCAAATCATCTCCATGGAAACACATCACATTGTAACACACTGGTGATCCAAATCAGAGTGATGGTCAGAGTGATTTTTGTCTCCTGAGGATCAGACAAAGAAAACCTCATAAAAAAGACTTTATGAAACAGAAACATTCAGAAAACAGGAGGTTTTTGATGTTGTAACATTATAAAAAGGTTAAAGCTCAGTTTGTGGACTTATCCTTTAAGTGTTTGTGTTTTGTGAACTCAGACATTAAGCCTCATTTATCGACTTTATAAAGTTGTTCACAAACTATTTAAGACACAGAATGAGACAGATCCAGGGTAAGTCTGTCAGAAGCTGGAATAAGGTAGAATAGTGGCCCATTAAACCTCATTGGCCACTTAAAATGTTTTCCATGATGGTTTGAAGAATCCGTCGTTTGAATGTTCAGAAAAGCTGCAGTAATTACACTAAATGTGTCTCCATAATGTGGAGCGTGTCCTGTTTCACTAAAGTGAGACATGTCAGAGAAAGTGCTCGATTAGACGGAGGCGGCGGCGCGTGGCCCAGGTGTTTGTGTTTGTGACGCTTTGACGTGTCAGAAAAACTCTGAGCTGTCGAGAACAAAATCAATGTGAGCGAAATATATGTCACCACAAAACATTTACAGCAATTTAAAGTCATTAAAGTGAAAGTTGATGCTACATTTAGTGTAATTGCATCTTTAATTTGTTCAAAGATTTTTTTCCCACATCACAAATACGGAAACGGCTTTGACTTTAAACGAGACTATTCAGATGTTTCATTGTTCTATTTCTTCTCAAAGTTAACTGTGAAAAACAAAATGAATTCTCACTATTTTTGTAAGAATCATCTTGTTCGACTTGTGGCATGTGACAGAGACGGACCAATCACAGAGCTGCACAAGTTTGAACAAACCAAAGCTTCGCTACGCAGACGACAGATTTTAGCAGAAATACAAATAATTTTAAAATCATGCAGAAGGAAGACGAAGTTAAAGTCTGTCACTGGACAAATCGTTGTGAGAGTGACGAGGTCGGGCTGCTCGTCTCAGACTCGTCTTCAGTTCGTGGACGAGCAGAAAAACGTCTTCACTCCTGCAACGATTCGTCCAGTGACAGATTTTAACTTCGTCTTTTGCTCCGGATCAGACCTGAGCTTCACACAGAGGCAGAAAGAAGCTCATTTTGTTCTTTTTTTTTGCTCTTCTCTCAACTGGATTTGACTAGAGTTAGATTTTTCAGATTGTTTCGCTGTTGTGAAGATTTCCAGGTTCAAAAAGCACCAACAGAGGAAAAGACCCCACCCCACAAAACATGAAAAGTGTCACTTCTCCAGTCACGTCTGCGCCGCCTGCTCGTCTCCAGGGAGAGACGAGCAGGCGGCGTTTGATTCTACTTTGATTCATTTATTCAATTACTTAAACAAAGCTGCTAAGGTCCTGAGGTCAAAATAAATCTTCTCTGTGCTGTCTGCAAATCTGCGAGGCTAAACTCCACTCGAGTCTCTGAGAAAAGTGTTTAGAAACGATGTGAATAATTAAAACACTCAGAATGAAGGAGGTGGGTGAGGAATAACTGCAAACTGTTGAAAATGAAGTAAAAATCAGGTCCAGCACCTTTAACTCCTCCTCCTCCTGGACGTGTTTAAAGTTTGTGAACAAATTCTCAATTATTCGTCCCATTTTTCTGACTTCAGTGAAAGTTCCATGAAACACACCAGAGCAGAGTTGAGGTGTTTCAGGGTGAAGAGTGAAGCAGCTCATGTTTCTAATGTCATCAATTCCCCGTCATGCCTGGATTATCTGTTTCATGGCTGCGGTGGAATCAATTAAATATACAATTATCCGTTTGCGTTTCACAGCTTCTGTAATACACTGTAAATGAGCTGGCAGCGCTCCACGCTCTGCACGTGGAGACTGACAGAAAATAGAGCCTTGTTTAAATCATTTGGAAACAAAATTGAATAAGCTACATAACGGCCCAAAGCCGCAGAGAGAAAACATCGGCTTATGAAAAAGAAATCTGCCATTTCATTGTACTAAAGACGCACTGTGTAACTTTAGAGACGTTAATCCTTTACCTGAATGCAACAAAAAAAGAACATTTACAGAAATAACACAAACAAATTTAAAACCAGCGCAGCCCCGTCCTCGAGCAGACTGAGGTCAGCTCCTTTTACAGAGACTTTAAGTGGCTCCCCCTACAGGCCAGCGCAGGTAAACACAGGCAACTGTATTTTTAAAAGTTAGAGTCAACATTTATTCAATTAATCAAGTTACGAAAATAGAGCTTGATGAATTTAGCAAAGTTAGATGTAGAAAACTGACTGAATACTGTTGTGGAATTTCTAATGATAAAAACCTTAAAAATATATGAAATTGTGACGTTGTGTTGAATAAAAAGTCAGATTAATTGAATGAGTCGTGCACAGTCAAAGATCTGTCGTCTCAGCCTCTAAATGAACAGAAACACAGAGGATTTAAACCATCACAATAATCGTACCACTTTTAGTCAAGTCCAAGTGACTCCAGGCGGCCAGACAGATGTACCCGTGTGTAACAACAGACATTATCACGAAGATTAGGTCAAAGAGATGAATAATATCACATATCGACACACGAGAGGATTTAGGAGTGAGGTCAAACAGACAGATAACAAAACATGTGGATACAAGTAAAGATTTAGAGCAAAGAACGCCATAAAAATACAAAAAACTTCACATATTTGACAGCTCTTCTTCCTCAGGACACAGGCCATGTCTCAGTTCGACAGTTGCACATTTTGAAGTATCGTTTGAAGGACCCGACTTGCTCCTCTGAGTGACCTCAGAGGTCGACCTAAACATGTGAAAAAGACGATGTTTAGGCCCTTTTTTTAATTATGAATTCTTTATTATTTCATAGAAGAAGCGTCAAGGTGTCGTCATCACAGCCTTTTATTTCTGTTTAGATTGAATGAAGTGAGGAATTAATGTTTCCCTTTAAATATCAACAGGCAAATATAACATTCTAGGTGTTTTCTTCCCAGTTGTAGTTAGTTTACATAACTTTAAGAAAATATACCCGTAGAAGAAGTCACGCACGGTGCTCGATGGGATAACAGTGCTCAGATTCACGCTTCGATCTCCACGGAAACGCTGGAAACGCAGGGCGCATTTGTCGGCCGTGTTTGTGGGAAGTGACGAACGTGCCCTTCAAAGGCAGCGGGCGAAGTGCGCGACCGTCACATCGAGACACGGCCACGGGCGTCTGCTCCAGAACCTTCAGGTTTTCTGGAGACTCTTTCAGCCGGAACACCTGAGATGGCCGACAGCACAGATGAGAATAAACTCAAACAGTTCAATTACATGAAATCACGTGGCGTTAAAACCACGAGCCTCGACACGCTTCATTTAAGTCCACTTCTTTATACAGTCTATGGACGCCACCGGGTCACGTTACAGCTCAGATCTGTGGAGAGGCGAGCCCACACACAGTAAGAACATGTGTTTCGTTTGCTGTTTTCATTATTATTACTAAATGAATTCATGGATGTTTCGTGCCTGATTACACTGACATACTTCACTAGACTAAAAGTTCACTCTTGACGCTTACGTAAGAAAAGAGACGTGTGGGATTCCCTTTTACCTTTTACATTTCTAACATGACACATACATTTCGCTGCGTTTAAAAGTACCTCTGTCTATGACGTAACAGGGGTTGTGTTGTCACCTCACACCGGGCCGGTCTAATCGCTGGAGCACGTATATAACTACTACACTTCTCTGGGCAGATAAAGTACATTAAGATCCCATTTCCTCTGGACATTATTAATAGATACGTCACAGTTTAGTCACAGTGTTAATATTTCATTGTACGTCACCTCTGCAGGTTTTTCTGTGGCTCTGTGTGACTCAGCCTCATCCAAGAATAAAACCGATGGACACTGATGGATTTGTGGATGAAATGAGTCATATTTTTAAATGTTGGCTAAATGTGGCACTGAAATAATTACAACGGGGAAATTATTAAGCTTATAATGTAATGTAATGTAATGTTAAATCAGTCTTTCAATGTTTAAAAGTAAAAAAAATCTCCGTCTGAACCGTCGTCTTAACCTCCTAAAACTCGAGCTCTTTCATGGTTTTATTCATTTCTCTTTGTTATTTGGGCTGATTGGTCCTGATGAGTAAAAACACAGAATTATCTTTTTACATGATGTAGTTTCTGAAAAAAGTGACGTAAAACGAATGTCCTCATATGTGGACATTTTGATCATTTTGATAGAATAATATAAAAACAAAACTATTTTATTAAGAGTTTGAAACAGCAACATTTGTCCTGAGTAAAAACGAAATGAAAAACAACAATTGTGCCTCTTGGAACAATGTGCAGCAACACGTGCAGGAGAAATAACATTTTAAAGTCTTAAAAATGTTCTAAATTGAATGTATTTGCATTGTTTCTCTTCTTGTTGCTGTTCTTCTTCTAAAAATTTGCATTGTGACCTAGAAAACCCAAAATGTGTTGTCCACATGAGGAGCCAGGTCCCAGGAGACTATTCCCCATCTGAGCACAGTGGTCTTAAATGTTCCACAGTATGGCATTAAACTAATCTCCTTGGAGACAAGCAGGTGACACCACGAGGCCAAGCTGCAGGTCGGATCAGAGACTTTATAAAGACGTGGACGAGTGTGACGTCCCCCACGGCGTCTGGCTCCCGTCAAGCGAAGCTCAACGAGGCAAATCTGGAGCAGAGTTTCATATTTGGAAGTATCAAGTACCAAAGAGCCAATCAGGAGTGAGGCTGATCCAGGTCACGCCCCTTCCCGCCCACACCACTGGTTTAACAGGGAGCGGGTGCTGTTGCTAACGCTAACAGGAGCGACGTCAGGGAAAGAAGGACCTGATGTGTCTGTTATTAATGTTCATATGTTGATTTACTGAATAAAAACCAGGATCATGTAAAACTCGTTAAAACGAACATTTAAGACCAAATCACTGCAGAGACAGAAGTGACTATGGGTAAGATCTATGGAGAGGTGACCCTTTTCAGAGTAACACAGCTTGTTTGCTTCTCATAATTAAAAGATAGTCAGATGTAGTTAATGTCATACTGTGGGACATTCTAGACAAAGGAATAAGCAGGTATCATCCAGAAAAGTTGATTTTTTAAATTTTTTATTTAGTGCTCACACCTCAGTGAGAAGATCCCGGCAACAGGATCCTGTCTGTCTCTGTGTTTTGTGTTTGCATGTTCTCCATAAGACGACTTAACCTGGTATGTTCCACCGTATGTCATTAAACATGTCTCCATGGAAACAGACAGGTTTTCTCACATTGATATGGATCAACGATAACACCGGTGTCTGAATAAATGCAGATATGTTTAATGCCATAATAAAGAACATTCCAGGCAAAGTAATAACATCTCCACGGAGACCAGCAGCGAAAAGTGACATACTGCACTTTAACACAGTGTAACACGTGTCTGTATGTGCTTCCCTGACTTTTCCCGCAGTGTGGCTTTAAACAAATATTTAAACGAACGCTCACTGAAGACGAGATCGATGTGATCGGCTTAAACGTCAAACAAACGACTGAGGAAAAGAGCGACTGTTGCCCCTCCCGGGTTAGAAGATAAACCCTGTGAAAAAGGAAACCAGGGACAGCTTAGTTTTGTTTGTTCATCGCTCAACTGCAGGTTTATTCTGCAGTTCTGCCCCGTCCTCTGTCCTCTGTCCTCTGTCCTCTGTCCTCTGTCCTCTGCCCCGTCCTCTGTCCTCTGTCTTCTATCCTCTGTCTTCTGTCCTCTGTCCTCTGCCCTCGGTCTTCTGTCCTCTGTCTTCTATCCTCTGTCTTCTATCCTCTGTCTTCTATCCTCTGTCCTCTATCCTCTGTCTTCTGTCCTCTGTCTTCTATCCTCTGTCTTCTGTCCTCTGTCCTCTGTCTTCTGTCCTCTGTCCTCTGTCTTCTATCCTCTGTCCTCTGTCCTCTGTCTTCATCTTCAGCTGCACCGCTGTGTGAGCAGAACAGAGACATGAGGTGAAGGTTCAGTTCCTCGAGCCCATGAGCAACACCTGAGCCGTGTCCAGCTCATCCATCATTAAAGACTCAGGGGTTTCATACAACTCTGGATCATATGTGCCAGTATTTCAGAAGTATAAAGTGCAGTATTTGTCTTGATACATTACTGGCAAGTTGTACAATTAAATTATATAAATACATCCATGCGTGTTTGAGTAATCTAGCGATCTCCCCCTATCTAAAGCTCATCCCACAGGCGTGCATCCTGCTAATGAAAAATACAACACACTACAACTTCACAAACCTGGTGCGATGTGCAGTAGTATCATTAGCGCAAAATTAAAAGTAACATGGTGATCTAAATATGTCGTGTTAGCGGTAACTGCCCCGAAGAGGTAAAATACTCCCGGTTTAAAGAGTTTAGTACTTAGTTTAAATCTTATTTGACTTCGACCTGTTTGTTTCCATGAAAATATTTAGTAAAATTAAAATTCAGTCAATAAATATGGATCATACCTGGACGACTGAAGGATTACACAGATATAAAACGTATCTATCTCCGTGAATAAAGTTCCGCAGTGTGGTTTTAACTTTGTTTTTCAGTGGAATCGTGCCACCTCCATAAAGTTACACACTGTCCCTTTAACTGTGGACACTGAGTCAGACACATTACGACGGATTTAGCTGCTACTTTTCAAATAGTTTTTTCGTTCATTATAAGAAAGTCGCTGGTCCAGTCGGTTGAATCCAGAGACTGAATAATCTAAAGTGGATTATGTTTCTGAGGAAAATGAAAAGCAGGTGACGCCATTAAAGCCACAGTCTGAAAGAAAACTCTGTTCACTGGAGCAAAATCTGATTAAATTTACAATTCTGCGACTGACATGCTGCTCAAATAAAACTTTAAATACATTCTAATTGTAATTCAATAAACAAATGATACATGCTGGAAATACTGTCACAGAAATACTACCATAGAAATACTGTCACAGAAATACTACTATAGAAATACTACCATAGAAATACTGTCACAGAAATACTGTCACAGACGTGTAACAAAGTGAACTCAGGGACTGGGATAAATCTCATCGAGGCAGTGATCAAACAAAAATCCAACCTGGAGCGAGGCTGCTGAAGGTAACGCCCACTCCTGCCACCGGGGGCGACCTTGAGGAAACACGCCGCCTTATTGGTCTGTTATTGGTTTACAGACGAAATAGAGAAATAAAATGTCCAGGATGGAGTAGATGAGTTAATATGAACATTTAAGACCAAAATGACGAGTCTGAGAGCAGCAGTTACAGGGACAGGAGCAACGGTTTTTCAATAGAAAGTGAACTGGAGCCGAGTCGATGGAGCTGGAAGCCCGTGCTCACTTCCTGTTTGAGGGGAACTTACGGTGCAGATAAACAATGAATAATAAGAGTAAATATAAGCTAAGATAAATTCAAAATAAGGTAAAAATAAATAAATAAATAAATAAATAAATGTACAGTATAAATCTAAATATGTTAAAAGTCCTCTGACACCCATTATAAAAAAAAAAAAAAAAAAATCCTCAAGCTCCAGGTATATCACGGCCTCTGTCCACACAAACATAAACATTTTAAATTCAAGGACAAAGCTCTTGTTCAGTCTTAAACCGGTGGAGAGAAGAACAGCATGAAATTGAAAGTGAAGCGTGTAACTGCAGCCACAGGTCTCAGTCTGACACCGGCACTGGGAGAGAAAACCCACCGTGCCCCTGTTTTCCACCCGGTTTGGATATTTATAAGGTGTTGTCATGGAAAAGTAGGTCATTTGAGAGGCAATTATTCAGTAAAAACAATAAGATAAAAATTGAGATGGAAATGATGCCACAGAGATGCACAGGGTCGAGAGCAAAGCAGCGACTTTAAATGTTAAAACAGGATCTGTCCAAATAAATGTAGGAGAATCTAAATAAAATGTGAAATAGGTTAAAGCTGGAGGTTTTTTACTCAGAGCAGGTGTTTTAAAAGTCCTACATTACACAGAAATGATTCTTGTGAGCTTTAAGTCGTGTTATAATGCTGTGTGCTGCCAAAAACATAACTTTCCTCATCAGAAACATACACAAAGAGCGCCACCTGTGTCACCACATGACATCACAATGTGGAACAGTGTTTTCTCCTGTTTGAGAGAAGAATCCAGCCTAAATATGTTAAACCTGTGTGAAAGAAAAAGGTCTGTTTTTGATGAGGAAACATCAGAACAAAAATCAGAAAATGGTGGAATATGAATAAATTTAAATAAAAAAAAGAAGAAATCATTTAGTGTAAAGTTATGTTTATTTTCGAAGCCAGTTCTTCAGGTCTGGCCAGATTATTTCTTCAGTTCTGGTCAGATTATTATAGTTACACACTGTACCTTTAAGTAGATACAATAATAATTTAACACTTTCTTCACTATTAATTAAGTCTTTATTGAGGCTATTAAAAGTGTAAATGTCCCTCTTCTGTTGCAGTATCTTACACATCATCACTTCGCTCTGAAATGAGTCGTTTTCGTCTCATATTCGACCTTGTTCTGGAGGCTGGAGGACACTGGAGGATTATTATATTACATATTTAAGTGGGTCTAGAGACTAAGCTCATTTGGTCTGACCACTTTACTTGTAAGTGCCTGATTTCATAACCGTGACCATAACAGACGTGATTTAAACGGGTTGAAAACATGTTTTTGTTTATGAAGTGGAGCCGGAGACAGAACCCACAGACACAGCACTAATCTAATGATACAATAATAGAATAATGTCGTACATTTGTACTTGGCCCGTAGCTAAACTCTCACTGGTTCATTCAAACCAGACGAGGAGGCGACGACCTTCAACCATAAAAACATTTCCTGTTTCAGACAGTTATGACAGTGTTTGTTAGACTATTTTGTTGTGGTTTTTATTGGGCTTTAAGTTGTTTAAATCGCAGTGGCTGCAGTTATTTAGAAGCTAACAGGGCTAACGTAACATCCCGCTGTGATCTGCACCTGCTCGTCTCTAAGTTGCCATTAGTTTGCCTGGAATGTGCATTTATTAATCTTGCATTTAATCGATTACGGGTTCGGGGTCTTTTGTTTTAATTTAACACCAAAAATCCTTTTTTTGGGACCCACCTTATGCAAAATGCTACGATTCTGTTAAAAGTGGTGCTATAGTCACATGCAGCGTCACAAAATCGTGCAACAAATGAACAAATAATACTGACACGATGAAGAGTACAACAATATAACTCCACAGGTGATGAAATAAATATCCAAACATCACATTCTCAAGGACAAACTCCACAAACTCACTGTCTGTGACAGAATCTTTGTCTTGTATCTTTTAAAATGTTTGAGTTTCAAAGAGCCGCGTGGTCAAAATCACATTTAGCAGAAAATATCAAGTTTCTTTAGTCATAAACTTGGGACTTTGTGGCATATTCCAACTTTTTTATCCTTTTTATACAAAGTCCAGTTTTTTTTTGGACGACGTGGGATAAATCTGTGAGATCTGTTTGAAGCCAAGCTGCCGGTCCAGATGATGGTGCAGTTCTACACGTCCATCACCTCCTCCATCCTCACCTCCTCCATCCTCACCTCCTCCATCACCTCCTCCATCACCTCCTCCATCCTCACCTCCTCCATCCTCACCTCCTCCATCACCTCCTCCATCCTCACCTCCTCCATCCTCACCTCCTCATATACATTTGTATACATTTCATGTTTTAAATAACAGTATGTTGTGATATCTGTTTGCACATCAATAAAATATGAATATGAAACAAAAAAATAAAGAACAGAAATGTTACGCAGTGCCCCTTTAAATATCCTCTTTGTTAATTAGCTCATAAACTCCTCATTATCAGAGGTAATTGTCGCCTGGAGGAGCTGGACGGAGGCTCGGTGTTAATTTGAGCCGGTCTCATGAGGAGGACTTGTCTCCTTGACTCCTTGTCTCCTTGTCTCCTTTCCTCTCTGTGCGTCCTTGATGAAGGTTGCTGTGTCTTGGGTTTTTAGAGAAATAGGTGACAGACATAAAACACGGGGGATTTTTAGCCTCGATCTCAGACATGTGCTGGTCTCTGGAGGTTCAGATGAGATTAATTTATCTCAATTTCTTTCATTCTCCAATTTGTGTCCCTGCAGTCACCTGTGAGAGAATTATCCTCCTAAATCAGGCTTTTATTTATTTATTTTTTGCTTTCTACCATGTTATAACGCTGTTCCCTCATCAAAAACAGGCCTGAAGAAGTTTTAGTTTTAGTCATCCGTGCATGTTTAAGTATTTTAGTGATCTCTCCTGTCTTAATGCAACATTTCGAAAGATATTACCAAAAATATTCCACAGCATAGCATTAAATTTATCTATCAAACAAGCGGGTGACACCTCTAGGCCACCTCTAAGTTACAGGTCAGATCTGTGGTGAGGCGACCCTGCTCACAGTATGAATGCAAGAAAAGTACCTGTAAGATGCATATTTACTTTATATTGTATTTTTTAAACTCCTGTGTCCAAGTAATTTCTCATAGATCAATAAAAATCGTCTAATCTGCACACGCCTGACGCTAAAATGGGACTAAACCCAGAACTAAACCAGGTCTAGAACAGAACTAAACCAAAGCCACGTCAGGACGAAACTAGGATCAAACCAGGACGGTTTATTTTCTTACCTGCATTAATCACCAAAACTGAACGGACGTCATTTCATAAAATACAAATAAAACCGTTTTACTCACAGTGATCGACTTAAGGCACAGTCACGTGGAGATGGTCCCTGGTTCTGCGGAGACGGTCCCTGGTTCTGTTCTGTGGAGACGGTTCCTGGTTCTGTTCTGTGGAGACGGTCCCTGGTTCTGTGGAGACGGTCCCTGGTTCCGTGGAGACGGCCCCTGGTTCTGTGGAGACGGTCCCTGGTGGAGACGGTCCCTGGTGGAGACGGTCCCTGGTTCTGTTCTGTGGAGACGGTCCCTGGTTCTGTGGAGACGTTCCCTGGTGGAGACGGTCCCTGGTTCTGTGGGGACGGTCCCTGGTGGAGACGGTCCCTGATTCTGTGGAGACGGTCCCTGGTTCTGAGGAGACGGTCCCTGGTTCTGTGGAGACGGTCCCTGGTTCTGCGGAGACGGTCCCTGGTTCTGCGGAGACGGTCCCTGGTTCTGCGGAGACGGTCCCTGGTTCTGAGGAGACAGTCCCTGGTTCTGTGGGGACGGTCCCTGGTGGAGACGGTCCCTGGTTCTGTGGAGACGGTCCCTGGTTCTGCGGAGACGGTCCCTGGTTCTGAGGAGACAGTCCCTGGTTCTGTGGAGACGGTCCCTGGTTCTGTTCTGTGGAGACGGTCCCTGGTTCTGTGGAGACGGTCCCTGGTTCCGTGGAGACGGCCCCTGGTTCTGTGGAGACGGACCCTGGTGGAGACCGTCCCTGGTTCTGAGGAGACGGTCCCTGGTTCTGTGGAGACGGTCCCTGGTGGAGACCGTCCCTGGTTCTGTGGAGACGGTCCCTGGTTCTGTGGAGACGGTCCCTGGTGGAGACCGTCCCTGGTTCTGAGGAGACGGTCCCTGGTTCTGTGGAGACGGGTCCTGGTGGAGACCGTCCTGGTTCTGTGGAGACGGTCCTGGTTCTGTGGAGACGGTCCCTGGTTCTGTGGAGACGGTGCTTCTCCTCACGTGGGTTTAGTCTGTGTTAGATTGTTCGTTCTTGTTGAAAAAGTGTTTGTTGTGACAGCAGAGTCTCAGTTATTGTCGGCCTTCAGAACCACAGCCTGAAACTGAGCTCTGAGGATGAAAAACTGACAAAAGTGACATCTATAGATTTTACACGAGAGCTACAAGAAATGGATGAAGAAATGCTCCTGACGGGTCCAGGGCAACAGCTGCATGAAATATAACACAAGTTTCACAGTGTAACTAAACACTGCTGTTGTACAGTAAAAACTGAGCAAACTGAGCTGTTTTTAGGGCAAAATTCGGAAAATCTGTCTCGTCTCAAGCCAAAACCAAACATGATCGTGCAGGATTTATCTCAGTGATGCATGTGAAACAAAGAAGCTCAGGGGTCGTCCTTCGTTTTGGACACACCTCCCTCACCTCAGATTCTGCACAAACGTGAAATGTTTTTCAGTCCCTGTGTGATGTTTTTCTCTTTTGTTTTTGTTGTTAGTGACATATTTGATTTGATATGGACGGACCACGTGTCCCTGATCCACAAACCCTGAATTTATACCAGGAGCAAAGTGAAGGACACGAAGAAGAAAGAAAAACATTGAAGAAGCAGCTGGAAAACGGAACATAAAACCAAACACCAGCTCGAACAAAACTAATAAAGAAAAACATCATTTTGTGTAATTCTACATATGTGTGAACCGGTGACATATGCCCACTTTAAAACATGGACTATATGTTAAATATCTCTTTTTTTAATCTCTATTCTCTCTATTTCTTCAGTGTTTTCTCAGAAATCCCACGATGCCGAGCTCTGCCTGAGTGTCGTTCCTCACAGAGAAAGAAGTGAAGCTCAGACATGATGCAGAGTTCTGCCTGGACATGTACAGGAGGATGTACATTATTTATTCATTTTACACTGTTGGTTTGCTCTGTGGGATGAAGTTGGATGAAGTTATTATTGGTCATTTTCCTGTGGGACTGATGAAGGCCGTTCGACACAGCGTTTTGTCCCTCGTCACTTTAGACCCCAATTCCGCTCCAGTAACCTCCATTTATGAGACTAAACCTGCCGTTCAATCAGCACACGCCGCGCTTAGATTGTCCAACTTCTGTGCTCTGTATTTTCAAAGCCATTTGTCTGAATTCATGTTAATTTGTCCAAATGTAGGTCATGTAATTGAAAGCAACATACGTGACAAGACGTGAAGCCACACATGAACCTCTGTTCCATTTTAAAAGCCAGAACACAGACTAAATACTTTTAAAATGTCCTATATTGTGCATTATAAACGATTAAATACCAAACCTGACAGCACGGTGGCTCTTTCTGTGGCATTTGCATGTTCTCCCTGTGTTTGGTGGCACTTCATCAACCAAAAACATGCACAAAAGGTAAAATCCTCCAGCTGAGAAAGTCCTGACCGAGACGAGCTGAAGAAGTGGGTCACAGAGCCACAGCTGCTCACTGCCCCGACTGCCCCAGCTGCACCTAAAATAAGAGTCAAACGCAGAGAATGAATTCAGAAAGTACCTTAAAATAATAAACTTGGAATGGAAATAGGTCAATAGGTGAAAGCTTTAGTCGGCATGAAAAGGTCTAAGCTAAATACTGCATCTGCGGACGTGCTGAAAAATCAAATAATGTGTAGGAAGCTGATTGTAGCTATAGTCCAAAAAATACTTAATAAAACTTTGGAATCAGGGCAATTTTAGGATTGAAATGACCTTTTTTATTTTATGCATTAATTAATTATAATTTTTTTTTTAAATTGTATTTATTTATTTTTTTAATTTTATTTTTTGTATTTTATTTTTAATTTAACTTTTTTATTTATTATTATTTTTATTTAATTTTATTTCATTTCATTTCTTTTTCTTTATTTTATTTTTTTTATTAATTTAATTTCTTTATTTTTTAATTTAATGTCTTCATTTTATTTATTTATTTTTTATTTTATTTATTTATATTTTTTTTATTTTATGAAGTTTGGTGATGGTATGAACCTCACAGGGAACATATCATGTAAACTCAGCTTTTAAGAGTTTTTCTATTGATTCCTGCATTTTAGGCGTAAAAGTGCCCAGAAAATGTCAAGAACATAACATTAAGTGGTTCAAACTTTCAATTTGGCGTAATATAAGAGCCTTTAACCAAAGCATTTTCTACCAGCTCAGTAAAAGCTCTGGTTTCGAGTTGAAGAAACACTTTATTATTATTCTATCATTTAAAATTCCTGATCGTCAAATGATTGTTGAAAACTCGAGACATAAACGACGGCGGATTCACCAAAGCAACAACAACAGGCGGCAAACACAACAGGATAATTATCATGAACCGTCTCATCTTAGTTCAATTGCTTCTAATCTCTAGTACTGTGCGTAATTGTGTTTAATGGGCCACTTCAAACCTGCATAATTTGCTTGTTCTGCTCATGTCTCTGTTGAATGATCAGGATTACAGTGATGTTTGTTCTGCCAAAACAAACGTGCACACAAGCTGCAAACTCTGCTCTGATAACGGACGATGTAACGAGCTAAACGTGAGATAATTCTCTGCAGAAGCACGTCTTATAACGCCATTCAAGTACAGAGTCAGCGAGTGAAGTGGCCTCTGTGATTCAGGACGACGGGGCTGAGGGTTACAACAATAAACATGTCAGTTAAGTGTTTTTTAAACTTTCTTAATGATTAAATGAAGTGTGACTGTAATCGCCCGGATAACGACCTCAGCGGTTTAATGAGGATCAGAGCAGAGCTGAGGCAGTTTATCCAGAGCAGACCCCAAGTGCATTTATTAACACCAAAAACATTTACAAAAAACAAGAACAATTGTAAAAGAATGAGCATGACTCTACCTCCCAAACACACAGCTACCTCTATGAAACAGACTGAGGCTTGTTCCTTTTATAGAACATCTCTTTAATGGGTTGAGCCCACTCTGCAGGACAGGTAAGCTCCCACACATCCAATAATACTGTTAAAAGTTAGCTCTAATAAAAACAGTGTAAACATTTATTCAATCAATTAGCTGTTACAAACAGAGCTCCATATTCAATTCATTTATTTCAACAGTGAACACCAAGTTATGTAACACAGCAGCTAAAATATAAAACACCCTCCCTCCAGAACCCAGTGGTCTGTCCCGGAACCTTCTTCAGGTGCTCTGGCTCCCCGGTGACTCATTTGGCCGAAACACCTAAGGCAGAGACATGGGTGAGTCGAAATTTACCACAATTCAATTATTAGCTGATACAACATTTATCAATAAAATATTTAAAACTTTTGTGTGTCTTGTTCCTGCCTCACAGATCGACCCGTGTGATGGTCTAACTACATCAGTGACATAAAGAGTCAGATAAAAAAAAAAAACACATTAAGTCATTTTAAATTCAGCTTTAGTTCCCTCATAAAGGCCCTTAATAAAGTTAATCAAAACTGTAATGTTCCCTCAAAGAGCTTTAGTCTGACACATAATCATAATAATCTTTGACACTTTATATTCTGAATGTTTTAAAATCGTCTGCCGACTTTAGGTTGAAAACTGGCCGCACCGTGAAAACTTCTTCAGGACTTTATGAAGAGCCTGGTCTCATGAATCTCCCTTTTTTCAAATGGCTGTGATAATAATAAATAATAATAATAATAATAATATAATAATAATAATAATAATAATAATAATAATAATAATAATAATAATACATTTTATTTATAATGCACTCTTCATTAAAACAAAATCTGAGTGCTACAATAAAAAGAATATTAAAATACAAATGGTCAAAAAGCTAAAACATTAAAACACTAATTGTGAAAAGATAAAAAACATCAGCTGGCGCTTTTCTAAATAAAAATGTCAGGTGATTGACAGGTGGATTAGCCAATCAGGGACACACAAAAATAAAGAAAAAAAAAAAAAGTCACAGGGGCTGAAACTGGATTTCTGCAGAATTAATGAGTGAAGCACTAAACTCTTAATCTGAGCTGAGAGAAATTAGATTTTATTTGTAAATCACAGGTGACCAATGAGCTCCTTCATGTCACATGTCACTGAAAAAACCTGATCTGATTGGACGATCACGTCTGACTCGACACAGAGACCAGACTCATATCGACCGGTATAAAAAGAGAGAGATCAGTCTGTGGACAAGCAGCTCATTTTTTCTTCTCATTTGTGCCAAAATGCTCCTCACATGTTTCAGAAAGAGCAGAGAGAGAGTCACTGTGGAGACGAGGAATAAACGCCTCACGCAAACTGCAGAGATGAACCTGCTCAGACTTAGACACATGAAGAGACAGAAACAAACACTGCAGTGAGACACGTGTGAAAGAGGGAAAAACGGAAAAGAGAAGGGGAGAGAGAGAGAGAGAAGAAGAGGAGAGGAAGAGGACCCATGTGAAAGAGGAAATAACAGAAAAGAGAAGGGGAGAGACAGAGGGAGAGAGAGAGGGGAAGAGGAGAGGAAGAGGAGAGGAAAAGGAAGAGGAGAGGAAGAGGATGTGTGAAAGAAGAAATAACAGGGAAAAGAGAAGGGGAGAGACAGAGGGAGAGAGACAGAGGAAGAGGAGAGGAAGAGGACCCATGTGAAAGAGGAAATGACGGAAAAGAGAAAGGAAAGGACAGAGGGAGAGAGACAGAGGAAGAGGAGAAGAAGAAGAGAGGAAGAGGACCCATGTGAAAGAGGAAATAACAGGGAAAAGGGCAGGGGAGAGACAGAGGGAGCGTGAGAGAGGAAGAGGAGAGGAAGAAGAGAGGAAGAGGACCCACGTAAAAGAGGAAATGATGGAAAAGAGAAGGGGAGAGAAAGAGGGAGGAAGAGGAGAGGAAGAGTACCCATGTGAAAGAGGAAATAATAGGGAAAAGGGCAATAGGAGGGGCAGGAGCAGGAGCAGAGGAGAACTCTGCCTCAGGACTCAACACCTCTGTCCAAACAAGAGAATACAGAAGGATGAGGGAGGAAGAGGGGAGAGAGAGAGAGAAAGAGGAAGAGAGGGAGGGAGACAGAGGGAGAGCGAGAGAGAGCAGAGAGAAAGGTAGAAAGGGGGGTAGAGAGAGAAAGGAAAGAGAGTGAGAGAGGGAGGGGAGAAAGGGGAGAGAGAGGAAAAAAAAGAGAGGGTCTAAAAAGAAAGAGAGGGAGAGGTAGGGAAGAAACAGGAGAGAGAGAGAGGGATGAGAAAAGGGTAGAAAGGCGGGGTCAGAGGTAGAAAGAAAGAGAAAGAGAGGGGAGAGAGAGAGGAAGAGGAGAGAGAAAGGTAGAAAAAGGGGAAGGTGGGGGCAGAGGAAGAGAGAGAGAAAGAAACAGGAACAACAAGAAAAAGGGAAAAGGTAGAAAGGGAGGCAGAGGGAGAAAGACAGAGCGAAAAGGAAAGAGAAAGAAAGAGAGAGGAGAGAGAGAGAAACATTAGAGAGAGAAAGTGAAAAAGAAAGAGAGAAAGCAAGAGAGAGAGGAAGGGGAGAGGGAAAGGTAGGAAGGGGGGCAGCGCTAGAGGGAGGAAGGGACAAAAAGGAAAGAGAAAGTGAGAGGAGAGAGAGACAAAGAGGTGAGATGGTGGAGAAGGGCAGTGGCAGAGGGAGAGAAAGAGAAAAAGGAAGGAGAGAGAAAGAGAGGAGGAAGAGAGAGAGGGTGGAGGGGGAGAGACGGGGAGATACACAGAGAGAGAAATAGGAAGGGAGCAAGGAAGAAAGGAGGTGGTATAAGAGGGAGAGGAAGAGAAAAAGAGGGCGAGAGAGAGACTGACCTGGGGCTTCGAGCTGATGTGATCCAAGCTCCAGGCTCAGGGGAGGTGGATAAAAATAGAAAGTTGAAACGTAATTTGGTCTTTTCCTTTGAGAAATTGGAAATATGCCGAGTGTGTTTGTGTCGGACTTTAACGTCGGCCGAGAGACACAAGCGAAAGTCCAAAAAATTCACCTCTGACAGAAAACCTCCTCTGAATGCCGCTGTACCTGAGTCTTAAAAACAGGAAAAACAGAATTAGTTCATTTTAAACGGTTTTAAACGCTTCCTTCACTTTTCCAGCACATTCGTATCATTCTAATTATTCACCACAATGAGTTTATAAGCAGCTTCCAGTATTTGTGGAGGCCAGAGTGGAGCCGCACAAATAACACAACAGCATGAGGACAGGGTGAGGAGCTCGGCACACGGGAGGAGCTCGGAGTAGAGCCGCTGCTCCTCCACATCGAGAGGAGGAGCTGGAGGACGTGTCTGGGGTGAGGGAAGTCTGGGAGTCCCTGCTCAGACTGCTGCCCCTGTGACCCGGCCACGGATAAGAGGAAGAACATGGATGGATGGATGAAACTTGGGTAGAATTCCCTTTAGGTCGGTTTGATCTCAATACTTTGCACATATTTTCTTTAAACCAAGTCTGCATCTCTGTACTGGTCTGTGAAAGTTGTGGAAAGTGCTTATAAACTCATCATGGTGAATAATTAAAATGTGCAGAATGCATAAGGTTAAAAACTATGAACCACTGCGAACTGTTTTAAATAAACCAGTTCCTGTTTTTCATGTTTTTACAGTAAAAATCCCACTGTCACATAGAGAACAGCCCATTTCTCTGCTCGTTTTATCAATCGTCGTTTTTATTTGAACAAACTGTGGCACTTCCCGTGTGTTTGTCCCACATGACAGAGGAGCCGTCGTCCTTGCTTTTCCTTTTCCTCTTGTGTCTCGATCACAGATGAGCAGCTTTAGCCCATGAAACACCCACATCACACGTGAATCCAGTCACTCAGAATCCTGGAAATGGGATCAATACTGGACAGAGTAAACTCGAGGTGAGCTCTTCTGATCAGAGACTAAGCCGTTTGAAAGTGTCTCGTAACAACAGCCTCAGTCTCACTTCAGGATTATACTGAATCATTAAAGGAGAAGTGAGCAGCTGAATAACTCATGTATTTATCTGAAGTATCTGTGGTTCAGTGGTGACTTTGAATGAACCTGTATTTGGTCCACAGCACAAATCTGTCGTGGAGGCACAGACGGGTTTGTCGTATGTAAACTACATTCATTTTAGGTGGAGTGAAATGGTTTTTTAAGATGATCCATCCTTTTAAAATCTCAAAATCCTTAAGTCTGAGCCACCACAGATACTTCAGATAAACGCATCAGTGCTTTCACCTGCTCACTTCTCTTTTAATGATTCAATATAATCCTGACTCCCAGACTTCCCTCACCCCGGGGCCGGGTCTCCAGCTCCTCCAGGGGCCGGGTCAGGTGTTCCCAGGGGCCAGGGTCATAGTCCCGGGGGCTGTTCTATATCTTCTTCAGGGGGGCGGCTGCTAAACAGGATGTCCCAGACTTCCCTCAACCCAGAGCTCATCCTCCAGACCTCCTCCAGTTTGTTGATGAAAAAATATTTATTTTGGCCAGAGCCATAGTCCCTCCAGTCTGTTCTGTATCTTCTTCAGGGCCTCAGCTGCTCCTCTCGATGTGGAGGAGCAGTGGCTCTACTCCGAGCTCCTCCTGTGTGACCATGTTCTGTTTGTTGATGAAAAAATATGCTTGGGCAAAAAATATTTTGTTAATGCACATGTTTAAAGGACACTTCCCTGGGGAGATTTTCCGGACATGTCCCACCGGGAGGAGGCCCCAGGGAAGACCCAGGACACACTGGAGGGACTGTCTCTGACCTCGGGGTCCCACCAGAGGAGCTCGAAGAAGTGTCTGGGGTGAGGGAAGTCTGGGAGTCCCTGCTTAGACCCGGCCCCGGATAAGAGGAAGAACATGGATGGATGGATAGATGGATGGAGGGATGGATGGATGGACAATACAAAATGAATTTCCATGAAAGCCAGTGAAAGTAAGCGCAAAGAAAGTGAACGCAAAGAAGAGAGAGAAAAGGGAGAAAGATGAAGAGAGTGGGAGAGAGGGAAAGACAGAACATAAAGCAGGAGGAGAAGAGAAATCCTCTCATCACAGACTAAATAAATCCAGTCACTGCCTCATTAAAGTGTTTCTAAAAAAAAGAGAGAGACAAGGTGAGAGAAAGAGAAGGAGAGAGGGACAAAGAGAAGAAGAGAGGAGCAGGAGGAGGGACAAAGGGAAGGAGAGAGGAGCAGGAGGAGGGACAAAGAGAAGGAGAGAGGAGCAGGAGGAGGGACAAAGAGAAGGAGAGAGGAGCAGGAGGAGGGACAAAGAGAAGGAGAGAGGAGCAGGAGGAGGGACAAAGCGAAGGAGAGGAGCAGGAGGAGGGACAAAGAGAAGGAGAGAGGAGCAGGAGGAGGGACAAAGAGAAGGAGAGAGGAGCACGAGGAGGGACAAAGAGAAGGAGAGAGGAGCAGGAGGAGGGACAAAGAGAAGGAGAGAGGAGAAGGAGGAGGGACAAAGAAGAAGGAGAGAGGAGCACGAGGAGGGACAAAGAGAAGGAGAGAGGGAGCACGAGGAGGGACAAAGAGAGAAGGAGAGAGGAGCAGGAGGAGGGACAAAGAGAAGGAGAGAGAGGAGCAGGAGGAGGGACAAAGAGAAGGAGAGAGGAGCAGGAGGAGGGACAAAGAGAGAAGGAGAGGAGGCACGAGGAGGGACAAAGAGAAGGAGAGGAGCAGGAGGAGGGACAAAGCGAAGGAGAGGAGCAGGAGGAGGAACAAAGAGAAGGAGAGAGGAGCAGGAGGAGGGACAAAGAGAAGGAGAGAGGAGCAGGAGGAGGGACAAAGAGAAGGAGAGAGGAGCACGAGGAGGGACAAAGAGAAGGAGAGAGGAGCAGTGCGGAAATATTTGAACATATCAAGGATTTTACAGTTTGAGAATCAGGAAGTGCAAGGTTAGCATGTTAGTTGTTGTTAGCATTACTGTCGCTGCAAAACTCCAGTGTGAAAAGCTCTTATAAACTCATCGTGGTGAATAACTAGGATGCTCTGGATGCATGAGGTAACTGAGGAATAACTTGGGCCACTTCAAACTGTTTAAATTTGTTCAGTTTTTCATGTTTTTCTCCGTGTGGCAGAGACAAATTTAGCTCTGATCCTTTTAGAAACGGTGAAGTTTGGATCAAACTAATAGAGACGTCCTCCCACAGAGAACCAGAAATACTACGCACTTTAATGAACTCTACAAATGTGTTAAAACATGCAGATTTCCTTGTCTAATTTAAGTTTTAAAAAGTGCAGGAGTGTGTGGGTCGATTATTCTGCAGTAAAAATGTTTTAGAACTAACCCGACTTTGCTTTAAGGACCGAATTTATATTTTCTGATTTATGTTTTATGCAGTTCATTGTGTTTTGTTTCCTTCACACAATTTAGTTCTTCTCTCAAACTGAAAACACTCTGTTCCACCTTGTGATGTCATCATGTGGTGATACAGGAAGTGCTCCACTGTGTTTTTAAACTCCACCTTCACTAGAATCATCTGGATCATTTCAGCTTCTGGAATTGACAATTTCTACAAAAGAAAATGTAAAAGGAGCTGAAAAGTACCACTGCATGACATCACAAAGTGGAACAGAGCATTTAGAGTTTTGGGGCTGTAGTTGTTGGAGGGCATGGTGGTGCAGGGGCTGTAGTCGTGGTGGTGCAGGGGCTGTAGTTGTTGGTGGATGTTGTGGTGCAGGGGGTGTAGTTGTTGGTGGATGTTGTGGTGCGGGGGCTGTAGTTGTTGGAGGATGTTGTGGTGCAGCGGCTGTAGTTGTTGTGGTGCAGCGGCTGTAGTTGTTGTGGTGCAGAGGCTGTAGTTGTTGGTGGATGTGGTGGTGCGGGGGCTGTAGTTGTTGGTGGATGTGGTGGTGCAGGGGCTGTAGTTGTTGTGGTGCAGGGGGTGTAGTCGTTGCTATGTGTGAAATGAGGCCTGTTCTCCTGTCTCCTCTCATCCATCATTCACTCTCCATCAGTCTGAGCAGAGCGTCTGAAACACACCTAATGGATCCCAACCCTCCCAGGACTCAGGCTGCCACACTGACACTGCAAACTGAACTTCCCTTTATTTAGACCAAGCGACCCGGAAACAGCGCTCGCTAATAAACTCACTCTAAATATCAGAAAGAGACAAAAAAACGTGTCACTTTCTTGCTCTCTGCGCTTCTATGTGGAGTTTACATGTTGCGTTCTGTCCTTATCTGTTTGAGTTTTCTCTGGACTCTCCGTTTTCCTCCCATCAACCCAAATATCTTCTTGTCACTGCCCTTTGTCGTCACATCTCAAAAGTTAAACAATCCCAGGCCTGGTTGTTACTTGCACAGGAGACCTCTGGGAAAACCTGGGGCCTCAGTGGGGAACAGTGACTAATGCAAAACTATTGTTGTGTCGAGACGCTTCACCTGCCGAGTACGAACGTGAGAGTGCTCCTGACAGGCTGTCCCAGGGGAAGTGCGGGGTGGGTCAAATGCAAAGGACGAATTTATCTACAAGAACATTAAAGTGAGTATTAATCTTAGCCGTTCCATAAGATCGGTAACATCTCCATGGACAGACACTGAGCTAATATCAAATTTTGTGCTTTTACAGAAAATATTTGGCATCATCTTTCATTCCAGTTTCATATCCTCTTAGAAAACTACATCTACAGCTGTGCACACTGTGTTTTGGAGCCTCTGTGTTATTTATCTGTATTTAAGACATGTTCCTATGAAGGATTATTTCACTTTTGTTTGCTCACTTCCATTTCACACAGCAGTAGCATGTCTGCATTGTACCTGTGCCATAAGTGCTTTGAAAGGGCTCAATGGACTGACGTAATCACCTCCTCTGGGTTTTTCTGTGAATGGAAGTGTCATGGATCCTGTCTCTGATCACAACACGCTATTGACCCTCTGCCGTTAAAGTAATTAGCGAAACAGCTCCAGCTAAAAGCAAGACATCCTAAGGAATATACAGCGGATACTTGGAAGTGAATAGATTTGCAGAACGTTCAAAAATGCACCGACTCAAGGTTAAACGAGTGTTCACCTCGCTTCCTCTGAGCTCCTCAACCGTGTCATTCAAACTTATGGATCATGTATTTTTCCTGTACTATTGTCATTTTCTTCTCAACTTTTTTTCCTACAAACTGCCACTCAGCTGAGGTAAAACTACGATAAATATTTAACACAGGTACAATCCCACCAAACCAAGTAGTGATCAGAAAAACATGAAAACCTGTCGTTGCTGTTTAAAGTCTTGTAAAAAACTTCCACACTTTTCTATGGATCTTAACAGTGATCGTCCAACACAAGGTTCCTACGATTCTTTCACATAGACTTGAAGTTTGAAAGCATTGCCTTTAAACTACTAAATATTTGTAGTTACTGGTTTAAAGTAATGTGTCTACTCCATTCAGTGAAGTGAAGAGTGAAGTGAGAAACTGAACAGACACTCCACAAGACACTGAGAGAGCAGCTCAGGACCACAGTCTGCTGTTCATCTGCATCTCAAACACACTCACCTCCTCTGAAGAGAGAGAAGTTCAGATCTGAGCAGAGAAAAGAAATGGTTTGAGAGGAGAGTTAAAGAAGATATTTTTGTTAGGAAAGAGAATCCTTCCTTAAACAGAAATGGAGCGTGAGACATAATCTATCCATCCAAAGCAAACAAAGGAAACAAAGAGAACAACAGAGTGAGGCAGTAGGTCCATTAAGGTTATATGTTTAGTTTAGTTTAGCTGATCTTCTGTATTCACACTGGAGCTGTCGTGTGGAGCTTAGTGACCAAACACCCCCCTCGAAGTACATTTCTTATTCTTTATCCCCATAGACTTTCTGACAAAAATGTTTGTAAAAGTTTGAAAGCTAGAACCAGTTTAATCAGCTATGAGGTAACTAATAATCACACATTTAAAATCTGTTTCTGAAACTTTCCACAGAAGTTTTTATCGTGCTTTTTGGACTTACAACGACAGCATTATGGATATTAGTTACCACATCTGCTTAGCCTTTACGATGCTTTTGAACTCTTAATGTTTGAATTTTTCTAAAAGTCTACAGGGAAATGAAAGGAAAATGTGGTTCCAGAGCCGGAGCGTGGCCACTGTTGAGCTCCATTGTCAAGCAGCTCCTGATATTTACTGCAGGGAGGAGGGAGAGTGTTCGTATAATAAACCAGGTGCATTGACCCAGGATGACGGACAGGTCTGTATGAAACCAGCAGCACTCAGGCCTCAGATAAAATTGAGTGTGAAGGCTGTTACTGTGAATGTAAATGAGACGAATAATGTTATTATGAAGGTGCTGCCACAGAAAGCGAGACATTTTGTATGAGTTTGAATGATCTCGGTGAAAGTGTGTGTCTCTCACTCTTTTGCACATTGGTAGTGTTCACACGCATGATTTTTCAAGCATGTTTTAAATCTATAGTGCAGCTCGAGTTCTCCTCACAATGGGGTTTTTTCTCTTTGCTCATAGGTCTGTGTGTCTGCATATATGTGCATGTATGTATGTATGTGCATGTATGTATGTATATATATATGTGCATGTGTATATGTATGTGCATGTATATATGTATGTGCATGTATGTATGTATGTATATTATACTTACAGGTGTGTATGTGTGTGTACATGGATATATGTTGGCTATGCGTATGCTATATATAGATATTATATATGTTCGGGTATGTTATGTATATGACGTATATGTGTCTACATGATCCTGGGGTTTTTATTTCACTTCTGTGTCTGTAAATCAACATGAACATTAATAACAGACACATCAGGTCCTTCTTTATCCGACGTCGCTCCTGTTAGCGTTAGCAACAGGTTTGATTGACAGCGTTGCAAAGCGCCCCTCGGTGTTAAACCAGCGGTGTGGGCGGGAAAGGGGCGTGGCCTTCAACAGCCTCACTCCTGATTGGCTCTTTGGTTGCTATGATACTCGTGGTCGGAAATCCAAATATGGACTACGGTTCAAAAATGCTCCTCTACAAACACAGACGAGCTTCATGTGACTGGAGCCGAGCGCCGCGGTGACGTCACACTCCTTTAGTTCACTTCTTTATACAGTCTGTGGTCGGCCCTGCAAAGGCGAGACGCGTTTAGAGCAATTTACAGCAGTCAGAACTCAGCCTGGACAATTATCATCATCATCCGTGACACTTTATTACAGAGCTCGAGTCCAAAGTTAAAAGTTAAACCACTTATTCTCCATTGTGCTTAGAAACAATTAAACAGCTTTGTTTCTGTGCCACAAAGGAGGCAGAGACACTGTAATCCTTTAACAAAGACGGAAAATTATGACATTTATGTGCTTATCAGGTGATTTTAGATTCAACCTCAGCAGTTTTTCTGTGAATGATAATTTGAAATGTCATGCAGGAAAAGTGACAGCGGCGTCTGCACCAGGCCGTGTGATTATGTGCAGCTGAATTATTTAGAGACGGAGATATCAACAGGTTTTCATAATCCTCACCACCTGCAGATCGCTGCATTACAGCCACATTACGGCTAAATGGGTGATTTGGCTCAGGTAATCTTTGTTTAAAAATCATTGCTTGACACTTTAAAAGGTTTATCTGAGTTGATTTTAATGGAGGCTCATTTTCCAGCTCAGCACTAACTGCCTCTTATGTTGTAAGACGCAGAACCTGATTTTTACCACATCAAAAACCTGAAAAACAGAACTAGCTCGTGTTAAACTGTTTGAAATGGTTGCTCACTTTCCTAATGAATTCCTAGCATCCTAATTATTCACCACGATGAGTTAATAAGCACGTTTGACACTTTTCAGAGTTTTGTCGCGGGATCAGCTCTGTGTTGGGTTGTAGGTTTATGATTAAGGTTAAAGCCTGATGATGGTACAGTTTATGGCTCAAAAGTGGCTTAAATGTGAGAAAACAGGGCTGTGGGAACATACGCTCCCTTCTGCTCAACTAGCATGCTAACAACATGCTTCTTGAATGATTAAACTCTTCATAATTAAATGCACTTAGCAGTTTTACAACACATCTGTACAGGAGAAAAATAACTTTGCTCAACTATGGACAAAAATCTGCCACTTTACATCATTTAGCCTAAAAGCGACACTATATTACTATATTAAAAGATACTATCATGATCTCTTCAGGTCGTCTAAGTCAAGTTACTCAAGTAGAATGATGCATCTTAGCCTCTCTTACTCACAACTCCCTTAATAATAACCGTTCACATTCACAACCCACTGCGTCTGAAGGTGCCTGAAGGAGACAGTTTATGCTAAATTGACTTGAGTTTGTTAGAATAGTTTCCTCTCATCATTCACCCACTTAAAGTATTTGAGTGTAGCCTCATCTCTGTTCCCTGCATTTAAGGTGGAAGTACGTGTTTTTAGATCAATGTTGAGATTTAAAATGGACAAAATGTAAAATAATTATCTGTGTATCATGTAACATAAGTTAAGTTTGACATTTTTTGTCATATGATGTGGACAGAAACACAACGATCCTGTGAACCTGTGAACGGAAGTAGGAGGTTGCATAAAAAACGTAATTATTACTTCGTTTGGTGGGATAGTCCGTCCATCCATCCATGTTCTGCCTCTTCTCTGGAGCCGGGTTGTGGGGGCAGCTCTAAACAGGGACTCCCAGACTTCCCTCACCCCAGACATGTCCTCCAGCTCCTCCTGTGGGACCCCAAGGCATTCTGGGAAACTGGGAAACAGAATAAGGAAAAAAAAACAATACAAAACCAGCTTTTTATTTCATACTATTAGAGCTATTTCATATGGACTTCAGAACTTTTATTTTGAATTTTTTTTTTTATTCTGGCCCCAAGTCACTGGGAGAGACACTGACCCGGGGTCAGATTTATTCGCCGACACCTGGTTTATATGTTTGTGAATGTGATTGTGACACATCAGAGCCTCACCACACGTCACTTTTCTCTAAATAAACTGAACTGAATTGAAATGAATAATTCATTTATTACAGTTAAATAAAAACAGCAGGAAAACTTTGAACAAGATTTACTCTCACCTATTTTATATAATTGGGTCACGTTCGGCCGGATTAATAAACCCAATGGGCCGCGTGTGGCCCCTGGGCCGTAGTTTGTCTGACCTCAACACTGAGAATGTGAAACGTGAGTTAATCCCACGACTTTTTAGTGGATTTTGAACAGTTTTAAAACACTTGTGGGGACTGGTGTTACAGATTAGTCCAGGTTATAAACACTGTGATCCATGAGTCGTTTTACTGAAATATTAATCTATGTTTGTTGTAAATAAATAAATAAAAATGTCCAACCGCAAAGTAAAATTATACTTCACTAAAATTCACCAAAAATACAAAACTAGAAAAAAATGATAAATATAATGCATTTAAACATGTTTTAGTGAAATATGAGGACTAACCCGTCACATGCACCTGAGGGACATTTTAGTCCCGTCCGTCCTCTGTAAAAGTCAAACTCTAAACTCTTGTCGCGTCTCAACACATTAAATAATGAAATGAACAAAAGGAGAGACTCAGATGCACAAGAGCAGCCTCGTCCTGAGCTGCCTGATGTGATTATTGACAGTAATTACATTTTTACTGTGGATAAAAGGATTACTCTCACACACACGCGAGGAGCTCCGTCTCTGCTGCAAAACCGGCGTCGTTTGAAAGTGTTCGAGGTTTTGAGACACTTTTAAAACTGCAACACGGACAAAACTTTAGCCTCAATTTCATTTGGCAGCTGAAAGAGAAAAAAGAAACACGACATTATAAGTGTATAAGTATCGTCTATAGTTAGTGGTTTAAATACATCAATCTGTCCAATTTATACTACTGTTGTGTCCTTGAGCTAGACACTGCTGTCTCACTGTGCCTGAGGAGTGAATGATGAATGAAATCTGACCTGAATACAAACTTTTTGAGATTTTGAGCTAATCTTGGTTCAGGATTATTTTCGCTGGAGGATTTGACTATTGTGCATGTTTCAGGTTGATGAGGGAGACCAGAGAGAGCAGAGGAAACCCACGACAAACAGAACATGCAAACTCCTCACAGAAACACCCGGAAAACTCGGGAATCAAACCTGGAACCTTCTTGCTGTGAGGCGTGAGTCCAGCCACTCGGCCTCTGCACTGCTGGACAAAATCATATCAAGTTTTAGTAGAAATGACAGATTTTATTAAGAGTTTTGCCAGTGAAACCCTAGTATAGTACGAACTTAAAACAGGCATCAATATTTAAGTTAAATTTCAAAGGAGAAAAACATGAAATAGGAAAGTGGTTTGACTTTTAAGAACTAAGAAACACACACAGTTCTAACACTGCTACAGTCAAACTGGGATAAACGGTCATATTTAAACTACTTTATGCCACTGATATAATAACAATAATGCAGGATAATCCTAGAAAACTATTTATAAACAGTGTCGTTAATAAAAAAGCAGAATGAAGCAAAATTTAGTCACTGGTTCAACCTTTTTCAGCTCAAAAATCATTACATTACAACAAAAATACAACAAAAAATAATAAGTGATTGTCTCGACAGGCTTGTAGTTCTATAATGAATAAAAGGATCAACAGGTTTATTATTTTATTAAAGAAGATATATTTTGCCTCACAACAAACAGGAGTGACACGATCACACTTGAATTTATCAGAGTGAATAATGTACAGAGTAAAAACAGTGAGACCTTCCACACAGAGTTTCATGAACAAAATGTGCATCACTGTCTAATGTGAGACTGTTGAAGTGTTTCTCTGGATAAATTGAAAGTGTCTGTCGTCGCTGTACGTGAGGAAATGGCATCAGCTTGATTCATATGTAAAACAAAGCTCCACGTCCCAAGGCTCTGAGCAGGGCCCAGGCCTTGAGCCGAGTCCTGGACCCAGCGTCGCCTGTCAGTGTGCGTCATCTCCACATTCACACGCACAAAGGTCCATGTTTATGAGCTTTTCAAAGGCTCTTAAAGATCAGGAAGTGCCAGCGCAAATGGGCTTCTCCTGCTTTCTAAAGGGGCTTTGTGGAGGCGAACAGAGCTGCACATGTGCATGAAAACAGAATCAACTCAGTATTAGGTAAAAGTGGAACAAACTTCTCACATACAACTGACATATAACTGATATAACTGATATAACTGACATCGACAAACCAGTTTATGTCTTTTTATGTCTTGGTATAGTTTGGTATTTTTTGATTTGTCTTTTTATTTCTTGGTATATCTTTTTGTCTTGTTATGTCTCGATATGTCTCGGTGTGTCTTATAATGTCTTTTTATGTCTTGGTATAGTTTGGTATTTTTTGATTTGTCTTTTTATTTCTTGGTATATCTTTTTGTCTTGTTATGTCTCGATATGTCTCGGTGTGTCTTATAATGTCTTTTTATGGCTTGGTGTGTCTTGGTCTGTCTTTTTATGTCTTTTTATGTCTTTTTTATGCCTTTTTAAGTTTTGGGATGTCTTTTTTATGTCTTTTTTGTGTCTTTTTATATCTTTTTATGTCTTGGTATGTCTTTTTATGTCTTTTTTGTGGCTCTTTATGTCTTTTTGTGTCTTTTTGTGTCTTGTTATGTCTCGGTTTGTCTTGATATGTCAGGTTCGATCTCACAATATTCTGCCGTTTAACACGTTTCAAACACTTGTATAATGTTTATTTCTGTGGCCTGTGGTTTAGTTTTAACCATTTTATTTCGACACATTTCAGCTGGAACGTTCTGAGATCAGACCGAACAACATTCAAGTGGTAAAAATGCTAAAGTTTACGGCTTTTATTTAGCCAAAAAAATATCTAAATGAACGATAACTTAGGCCTGTGAAAGAAGAAAAATCTACTCCCAACTTAACACAAAACTGACCTGACTATGGACAAGCAAATTATATTTAGGATTAAAAGATCAAAATGTAGCAGATTAGCAGATTACACAACTAAATGCAAATAATATTCTCCTTTAATCTGGTTCAGACACTGGAGCCTGGACAGTGACTGGGGCAGATTCACAACATGAGTTTTTAAAATGTGTTAAAGCCACAGTATGTAACTTTTTCCTTCCAAGAATATACCACAATAAAAGCATGTTTTTATTATGGATGTTTTGTGTTTAATTTTCCACATAAAACATTAAATCTCCACGGAGAAAGTTCTGTGTCATGACGTCGACTTTCCACCTTCAAAAAGTTACACATTGTACCTTTAAGTTATGTAAAAATAAACATCTCAAAGTAATTTATACAGTTTAATTTATGAATTCTTCACCCTCCCAATCCAGCAGTTTCAGTGAAGGATTTTGGGGGATTTTATTGTAAACGGGCTCTGTTTCTACTGTAGTTTGGTTTGTGTTGGTTCAGTGAAGCTCTAAACGTCTCTTTAATGAACATCTCTCCAGGTTAAATATCATGTAACTCTCTGGACTCCAGAGCTCTGAACATATGTATCACAGTCTGTCCCACGTCTGGAGGCTCAGCACCATCTGCCCAGACGCCCACAGCCACTTCTGACCCGAACAAAACAACTTTACACACTTTTCATCTTTGAAATAAAAATATCATGTAACTCACTGTAAATGTCACAGTCGGAGTCGGCACAGCCCTGACTCTGCCCAGGTTTAACATTATATTTAAGATTTGATCAAAAATACATTTATAAAATACATACAAGTTATTCATTTACTTACTGTATCATATCACACTGTAAACAGAAGTTAAAACATGTTTTATGATTAGACTTTAGTTAAATGTGTCGGGAGTGTTGTCTGTGCTTCATGTTTGGTGTTGATCACATGGGCAGAGGCAGGACTGGGTGATAAGGGGAAAAAAGAAAAAAATATCACAGTTTTCCTCATATTAAACGATTTCAAGTATTGATTTTATGAACATAATCAGTACAACCTTTTAGTCAGTGTCATTTAAATATTTTTTCCCTCTAGAGCACATATGTCAGAGTCAAGGCCCGCGGGCCAGATCCGGCCCACGAGAGGGTTTTCTATGGCCCGCAGCAGGCCAGCAGGCCATAGGTGTTTTACAGGCACCAATACTACATTTCCCACAATGCAAAGGTGGCGCACAGAGCGGGAGGCGGCTTCATTTAATTATTCTTCAGCGTCATTAACATAACAACAAAAGTCAACTTTCAGATACCCATAAAAAATGGAAAAACGGAAGGTGGGAAACAAGGTGGGAGTCGGATTAAACATGTTCACGGAGACAGAAAACCTGTGTCTCTGAGGAGAAAGTGTGGCAGTAATGAAAGTATGATCTGAGACAGCATCATGAAACGAAACACGTGGACAAAAACAAGAATATGGACATGGAACAAAGGCTACAGAAGGTGGAAGAATTAAAACGAGGTCTTAAATCTGTCTGAGCGGGACAGAGGAGTTTTTGGCGGGACGTCCTATGGCACAACTACAGGACATGATCTGTATGAAGAGGCGTCAAGATGAAGACGGAGCACCTGCTATGTGTGGACACGAGAGTGGACTGGTGGACACGAGAGTGGACTGGTGGACATGAGAGTGGACTGGAGGACACGAGTGGACTGGTGGGCACGGGAGTGGACTGGAGGACAGCCACGACACAACTCCGAGACGAAACGTTTGTGTGAAATGTGTTTTCTGTGACATCACGAGTCTGAATGTGATGAACCTGCAGCTGCAGGTCGGGGTCGTGTCTCTGAGATGTGCAGGACAGTGAAGTTTAAAACCAAACTGACTCTGTGGGAGGCACAGAAAGTGTTTTTCTCTCATCCATAGAGTTTTGCACTTTATTTTATTGTATTTCAATCCAATTATGTTTTAAAAATATTTCAGTTGAGTGACTGATAGAAAATTGCTGATATTATTTATTTCTTTGAAGTAAATTGATCCCACTTTTGCCATTTCCCTGAGAAAATTTACTGATGGTGCCTTGAATAATCCCACTTCATTCATTTAATGTGCAGGTTATGGGGATTTTTATATAAAGGAAGTTTGTCTTTTGTGCCTGTTGAAAATTCATTAATTAATTAAGCAGAGCTCTCCCGACCCGAAGGTCAGAGGATTCATTCTGTCTCAAACCAAGTTCTGTCCTTTTTGTTACTATTTCCTGCATTTTTGTACTTTTCTTCCCAACAAACTGCGTCTAAAGTGATGTAAAGTCTGATACTGTGGCACCATATTTTGTGCACTGTTCACATTCTAGTTACACGTCTGCAACTGAAACTAACAAAACCAGAGTAAACATCGATGCAGCATTTACTGCACAGGAGGAACCTTTGGCCGTACAGATCGATAACGTCCAGCCGATACTGTCGGTCTGCGTTTAGCTCGTGAGGATTTCCATTGGGATAATTACTCTGGAGTCGATACGTCATTTAAAATTCAAACATTGACTGGAGGATGAGCAGGGATTTGGCTCCTTCCTTCTGGACTTTCACAATCGTTGCCACTTTCTTTTCCTCTCACACTGATTTAAATATTTATAGAGATATAAGTCTGTATCAGTTTATGGTTGGAGCTGTACCTCTCGTCTACTCCACCTCTTCTGCAGGATCAGATAAATAACATTCAGCTCTAACCTGCGGCTCAGACTGTTCACGGAGGACCTGCAGAGGGCGCAAGAATCCCAACTTATTTGATGACAGAGACAGGTAGTGCTCAGTATGTGTTCATGTACTAAATTTACTTGAGGAACTTTTTAATTAAACAATAAAGTTGTTTTCAGACACCATACATGTACTTCTATGAGTTCACCTTTTACAGTTTAGCAGTATTCTTATTTTACTACAGTTTGATCTTTCCATCATGAGGCTGTGACGTTGTTCCATGTTGATGACACAGGTCGAGGTATTAATTCTGTTTTAGAAGTTACTGTTACTTCCTGTATATTTGTCTTTTTTTTTTAATGCATTTTTCTACAAATTGCCACATAACTATGATAAATATTTACCACAGGTACGATTCTACCAAACCAAGTAATAATTAGAAAAAAAAAGAAAACCCGTCACATGCACTTTAAGACGGTATCAACAAACCAACGGTTTTCAAATGTGGCTTTTGACAAGTTTGAATGTAGCTCCTGCAGAAAGTTCAGCATCAGCGAGACCAGCAGGGTCAGAGTCTCTGAAGACTTGTATTTAACAACTGTCATTAACATTTGAACAAGCGTCCTGGGACAGACTCTCCTCGTGTCTGATAAACACGGTTTAATTCAAAATGGGTAAACATGTTTAATTTATTGTAATGAAAAGGATGTTGTGCCTCTCAAGTTAAGACACACAAAGCTTCATGTGGAATTGAGTCTTAGACGAGAATCGACGAGGCCGGAAAATTAGGATTGAGGTCAGAGAAGAAGAATCACATTCCCAGAGGCGCAAATCATCAGTGTGAAAATGTATCATTACAACAGGGAACAGGCTCAATACAGAAACACGACCCACCCAGAAAACAGAAAACGAACAGAAGTGAGGCTCAACGACACAGAAGTGTGAGGCTCAACGACACAGAAGTGTGAGGCTCAACGACACAGAAGTGTGAGGCTCAACGACACAGAAGTGTGAGGCTCAACGACACAGAAGTGTGAGGCTCAACGACACAGAAGTGTGAGGCTCAACGACACAGAAGTGTGAGGCTCAACGACACAGAAGTGTGAGGCTCAACGACACAGAAGTGTGAGGCTCAACGACACAGAAGTGTGAGGCTCAACGACACAGAAGTGTGAGGCTCAACGACACAGAAGTGTGAGGGCTCATGACACAGAAGTGTGAGGCTCAATGACACAGAAGTGTGAGGCTCAACACCGCAGAAGTGTGAGGCTCAGCGACACAAAAGTGTGAGGCTCAACGACGCAGAAGTGTGAGGCTCAACGCCGCAGAAGTGTGAGGCTCAACGACACAGAAGTGTGAGGCACAACGACACAGAAGTGTGAGACTCAACGACACAGAAGTGTGAGGCACAACGACACAGAAGTGTGAGGCACAACGACACAGAAGTGTGAGGCTCAACGACACAGAAGTGTGAGGCTCAACGACACAGAAGTGTGAGGCACAACGACACAGAAGTGTGAGACTCAACGACACAGAAGTGTGAGGCTCAACGACACAGAAGTGTGAGGCACAACGACACAGAAGTGTGAGGCTCAACGACACAGAAGTGTGAGGCTCAACACCGCAGAAGTGTGAGGCTCAACGACACAGAAGTGCGAGGCTCAACGACACAGAAGTGTGAGGCATTAGTGCTACTTCACCTACTCATTAGTGCCTCGCCTGGTATGTTCCACAGTATGGCATTAAATTCATCTATGGAAATAGAGACAAACAGGTGGCGCCAAATTACAGGTCAGATCTATGGTGAGGTGAGCCTGTTCACAATAAGAAAGTGTGTTTTTCAAGTCAGTGGGTAAATGCCGTGTGGTACAATGCCATACTGCGGAACATTCCAGGCAAAGCAATAACTTCCCCGTGGAGACAAGCAGCTGACAGACACTAAACCAGAAAATTTACACAGTGAATTTGAATCCACTGAGCACAGTGGCTACACAAAGTCATTTCTACGGATGAAAAGTGGATAAAATGAACTCTGGACACACACATACTGAAGATATGTCCATGTACCACCTGCAGGAGCTCGAGTATCACCCGAGGAAAATGTACAACAGCTTGAGAAAAACTGAGATAAGATATTTTATTCTTAGTAATGTCGACAATATGGAACATTCAACTTCCATAAGCAGTAACTTCACATTTTGCAAACATACAGACTACATAGCGGGTAAATTAAAGTGTCGACTTTAGCAGCAGGTGGAGGTGAAAATCCCTTGAAATGAAACCTCACAGCACAATAAGGTTTGGGAGTCCGTACAGAACACAGGTGAACCCGGCAGGCGTCAACTCACAATCTGCAAAAAGAGTAATAAAACGTGATTGTTGTATTAAGTCTGGTTCTCTTCTCAACACCAGGAGCTGCCTGTGTCCAACCACGCTGAATTCATTATTGGAAGGATTTAACACTTGTCTCTACTCTTAGCCTCACAGACACATGGAGGAAGCAGGAATATTCTCAAAGTAACATTTGGAGGCACCTCCAGCAGATACTTTATATTACGAAGGTGGATGTGGATACAGTGGGATCATGTAAGGAAAGACTCACAGTGATACAGAACATACCAGTTGATGTAATTATCTTTTCTTTGGGGGAGCCTGGGATTTGTGCTTTTCTCAGAGAGTGGACGGCTTGTCCTGAGGTCTGTTTATCCTTAAGAAGACCTACGACACACAAATGTAGTTATGTTACAATACACTTACCCTCTGACTCAGCCACAATTAAATATCTACCAGTGCCTTCTCCTAGCATACAGATTCAGCCTAGGTCCTTCATTTTTTTCATTAATTTTGTATCCAATATATATATATTTTATTTATCCAGCCAGGAAACTGTACTACATTAGGGAGGTCATTAGATAAAATGGACCTGCAGCCTGTAGAGCTCATGGTGGTACCTGATTCCTTCTCATCACTTCCTGTGGTGATTACTGAAGGAACTGGTGGTTTTCACATCCTCAAACGTGATGGTAGACGGGGGATAAGAGACACTTTTCCTCATTGATAACATTGCACTTTGCCATGAAATGTTTATAAGGTAAATTCACAAATCTTTAACCTTCTAATAGTGACGACTAGACTTATTAACTTACTGTAATACAACTTGTGTTTAAACCATAAACTATATAAATATAAATGGACGGAGCTCAGAACTCATCATTCTGACCTTAAAATGTTCATATTAACCTGATCTACATGATCCAGCTGATTTTATTTCACTATTGATTTTCGCTGAACAGTAATAACGGCTTCTGTCCCCGAGGTCACTCCTCCTCGCGTTAGTAACAGGTTTGATTGACAGCGTTGCTAAGCGCCCGCTCCCTGCTAAACCAGGTTGTGGGCGAGAAGGGGCGTTACCTTCAACAGCCTCGCTCCGGATTGGCTCTTTGGTTGCTATGATACTCGCGATCTCGATGAGCTTCATTTGACTGGAGCCGAATGATAAGATTTTAACAATTTACTTTAAGTTGTTCCTGATTTGTATCTATGCGGGCGATTACATGTTATTATCCTATAAAATGTGTTATTTGAAACATGCACTTTCACTTATGAATGTATTTCAGTTTAAAGTTTGATTGTTGACAGTTTGTATTTAAGTTTTAGGGTGAGACTAAACCCACAACTTAACTTGAACTAGACCAGGACCAAACCAAGTATCAGGACTAAACGGGTCAAACCGGAGGTGCAAATGCCCCTGAGCCACAGTCACCCAAACCCTTCCCTTTTGTCAAGAGAGAATTCTGTTCTTTAACTTTGTCATATACTGTACATCACCAATAGTTTCTTCAGACATTTTAGCTGGTCCACTTACCCTCCAGGACAGCGGCCATGTTTCTGGTGTTGAGTTGAAAGCTGCTGTGCCATTGGTTGAGAGCGATACAGCCGACTCCGCCCAGACTGAGCAGCAGGGCGGTGTGCAGAGGAACCTCCAGAGGAACCTCCAGAGGAACCTCCAGAGCCGAGTGCCCTGGGCTAGAACACATTCACATCACACGATGTTAAGGGCCTGTACCTGATGTGAATTCACTGTAGTCCAGATAAATCCTCTTTACATCATGCATCGTAGAGCAAACGCAGCTAAGACATTGTGAATGTAATATATAATCTCCACACATTACATAGAGTTTTCTCAGGTAAAATCTAAAGGTAAGACAGACTCAGATGGTCTCATTGTTCATGAAGAATAATGGAAAAACAACAGCTGACACTACTCCAGTCACTTTATTCCCTGTCATGATGCAGTATTTCAGTGGCTGAGTGGAGTGTGCAGGGCTAACAATGTAAAACATGCTCCTGACCTGGTTCAAAATTAAGTACAGGCCCTAATGAGGATTTACAGCTAAAGTGAACTAACAGGACCTGCAGATTTCCTCCATTTGTGGTTTGAAAATCGGGTAATGCAGATTTAATTCATGAAAATTAAAGGCCTTAATTTTTTTTTTTTTTTTTTTGTGACACCTCCAGAAAGTTACACAGTGTCATTGGTCACTGATGTATAAGATGTGAATTTTGTCCTTTTATTACAGTCAGAGAGTTTGTTCTAAACCATTAGCTGTGGTGGTATAAACTCATTCCTCACTCGTATAAAAAAAGGACATAAGGCTCCTTTCTACACAATCAAAGTTTCTTACCACTTTTCCCTGTCGAGGTCTGATTGGCGAGCGATACTTTTTCTGTTCTGAACCAGGTCAAAGAGAAGGGCCATGCTGCAGTCTAAAGGGGTGAAACACAGGGGTTATTCTGGGGCAGTACAACATACATAAGCCTTAAGGGATAAAGACCAATACAGCTGATATTTCCCTTTAAACCACAATTTAAAGACATGCCAGCAGTTCATCCCAAACGCAACTAAACACAAAAGTACAACAGGTTAAACACAGAAATATGTTTGATAAACTAAATCTTCAGAGGAGTTTAGTCTTTGAGTTCAGGTCACACAGTTAAACAACTGAACCTGGATGAGCAGCAAAACGTTTTCACGCGAACTTTTTTGTCCACTTGACAGATTTTACTTTTGGGTTTTACCACGGATCAAACCTGGATGACTGAGGGATGACACAGATAAAACAGTTAAAGCCTATATTTGGAAAAGAAGTACAAATAAAGCTGTTTTTATACTGTAGATTGACAGATATATTTTTAGATCAAACAGTGAGAAAGACTTTGAGCTTCTCCATAAAATATCAAAGGGCTGAAGGTTAGGCATTTTTATTTTATTATATATTTTTTTATGGTGGACGAAATGCTAGAGTTGTTTATTTAACTACACTGCAGAAAGAAAACCTACAAGGACGGAAGATGAGTCAAAATCAAGATCACAGTTTGAAAAGACACAACTGGTAAATCACAAAGGTTCAACATTTTTAATGAAACAACTAAATATCCCAAAATATACTTATTCTGCATAAAAAACACCAACCCTGTAGTGTAGATCTCTACTGATCCTTGTATTATTTTATCAGCTCATATTTGTTTTTGTCAATTCTTCTGGACATTTTTAAAATGTGAACTTTGACCAGAATCCTATTATCTAACCATAATCACAGGTCTGATTGTAATCACAAAGCTTCCCAGAAAAATCAGAATTAGATCTTTTTCCCCAAACTCATTCAGCCCTAAAACCTACATGAGGTAAAAAGACAAATTCTTAATATTAGGATGCACAATATATCACAATCAAATCAAAATGACAATTAAGATTATATTTATCAAATGCTGCAGTTATTTAGGTCAGACAACGTCCTCTGCAAAGTAACGATAAAAGAAAGGAAAATATCACAGGGGACTGAAAAACTTAGCACATTTCTGCAGAATTATTGCCTGACAAATCCAGAATGATATTTTGTGCAGATGAATGTGAGTCTGGTCCACGTCCTCCGTGCGTCTCCAGCCCGAGGAGGAGACTGTGTGATCAGATCTTTTATTTTTCAGTGACACGTGTGAAATGAAGGAGCTCATTAGTCACCTGTGATTTACACATAAAATCTAATTTATGAAAAAAGACACAGGGATATCAATCTGTTAATGCTCCTGAAGTTCTTCACAATGTGCACTCTGCAGAATCCTGCTTTTTAAACATCTCACAAATCTGATCACAAATGCAACAATTGTCAGAAAAATCAACCTTTTTATCCAACCTCAAGTGAGAGAAGGAAAACTATTATTTAATGACTCTGAGCCTTTTTATTTTGCACAGTATCTCCTTTTGTAAACTGGATTTCTAAGCTCTAAATAAGGATTATAAAAGATTTCCCATGTGACGTCTGTGTGTGAAACCTGATCATTTAAACTTATTACAGAGCTGCATTCTTCACTTATTTCCAGACAGTGTTTTGTAAGTGACTTTGGCTGTTGTCTCATTTCTTTAACTCTGTTTCCAGATAGAAAACAGGACAAAAACATTAGACCTAAGATGGGTTTATAGACAACTACACTACTTTGTCCCTGTTGGGAAATGTGAGGCTGCATTTTAAAAGAGCAATCACATAAACTGTCTCTGCTCACGGGTGAAAAGAGTGAAAAAGAGTGAAAAAGAGTGAAAAAGAGTGAAAAAGAGTGACCAAAAGAGTGGTCAGTTATGAAACGACAGTTTTCAGTAAAAAGTGCAATGGAAACATTAGCTTTAGGTGGTTAAGCAATGAGGCAGAGGCTTATTCCATAAAAAACAAAAAACTATATCTAAAAACATCCCCCCTGTGGGTCTCTCATCCCCTTTTTCCACAGGTCCTGCACCGGAGCCTGGGAGGGTTCTATGCAGTATCTTTGCTGTTCCTAGTACTGCACTTTTCTGCAGTACTAGAGCAGAAGCCTCAAGCTCCGAGCTCTCTCAGAGGACCTAGACGCACTTTAAGAAATTATATTAGATTTGCATATATTAAAAACCCAGCCCAAAGAACAAGGAAATAACACAAAATTGCAGTAACACATGATTACATTAATTACCTCTAATAATCCCATAATAATTCTTTTTGCATTATTATCTCATTTTCAAATATGATAAATGCTCAGTGCTTCGTTTGTGCTGAACTTCACCAAATAAGCAGGAGCCAGCACATTTAAATCAGGTTAATTATGTTCTTATTAGTCCTGGGAGCAGATGGTGCCTTCATGACCCTTATTGTTTCTAGGAAAAAGCAGATCTCTCATCGCCTGATCATGTCCGTGTGCTGGGAGCAGACAGTAGACTCGAACGCGCCTGTCACTTTAACTATAGTTAGCATTAGCACACAGGGGGCACATGTGTCTGTCCTTAGGCTACGTTTAGACCCAATGTCCTCCTGTCAATCACACAACACTGACACAAATGGAGAAGAATATACGACTAAGAAGAACCTTTGAAGTGATAAAAAAGCTAAAGGCGATTTGGGAAAGTTCATCATTTATTTAACAAAGTCCGAATAAAGACCTCAACTAATAATTGAACAGGGGAGTTTGGAGCCCAGACTGTAAATAATAAACCAGAGGATCTATGAAGACTTAAGAGAGGAGAGCAAACTGATGACCAAAGATCACACGGGAGAGACACCATCAGAGTCAAGTTTTAAAATTATGCCCTATACACGTTTTTAATCCAAACATTTGAGCAAAATGTGTCTGGCCCCAGAAGATATGCTGTATAAGCAGCTCCTGAAGTCAAAATAAGTCACATAATAATAATAATGGACTGTGTAAAATCAGGATGTTTGGTTATCCAGACTGATATATATCTGTGTGTTTTATATAAACTGATATATCTGTGTGTTTTATATAAACTGATATATCTCTGTGTTTTATACAGACTGATCTCTGTGTGTTTTATAAAGACTGATATATCTCTGTATTTTTTTATCTGATATCCACTGCGTCTCAAACCCAGTCAAATGTGTTTGTTCAATCAGATTCACGATTTTTTCAGTGACACATATGAAACAAAGAAGCTCATTGGTCACCTATGACTCACACATAAAACCAAATCTGTCTCACCTCAGATTAGATTTTTTTTTTTTTTAAATACACGTGTCCCTGATTGTGTAATCCACCTGTCAATCACACCGGGGAGGACGGGGAGATTTACCAGTGACCAGACTCACATCTTCATAAAGTAGTGAAGAAGTGTGTTCTGGGCTCTGAATGCACGAGGTACATGAGAAAAACACACTGGACCACGGCAAACTGTTTTTCACATTTAAGTACAGAGCCTTTAAGATCGGCTCTTCACTGGGAGCCATAAAAGAGCCAAAGCTGTAGTTGCTCACACTGTTCCTCACAGACGGCACTACACACAGGTCCAGAAAAGGTAGTGAACTCAGTCTCCGTTCAGCTAATCTGTGTAATTTGCTTTGTGGAGTAGAGTGAATGAAAAGGAGGCTCTGAATCCCACTACACTGTGTGATATATGTAATCACGAATAATTATCGGCCTTCTGCATGTTACTCAGAATAGCTTCGTTGCATCTTGAAAACGTTTCTAGCGTGTACTCTTAAGAATAAATGCTCTTGAAGGTAAATCATGTATTTTTAACCGACTCCTGCTTTTGTAACAGGGACTTATAAGGTCACTCTGCTTTGGTCTCCTCATGTTTTACATACTAAATGTCACAGCTCATGGAAATGTGAGGAAAGCCAGCCAAAGACCTCATTATGAAAGCAGTTGTTTAATAATTGCTGAAAGCTCATTAAATGACTGACGCTGCTGTAGGTTGAACTCTGAGTCACTCGGTTTTGTTGGATTGGTCAGAGTGATGCATTATAAAACATTTTCTTATATATGTTCTTCATATTGAAGCAACGAGGTTAAAAAAGTCAACTGTAAGAGGAAATTACACTGGCAGACAATGAATGCACTCAACAAAAAAAAGTGCAGTTATTTAACACTTACTTTGATCAAAATGAGTATTTCAGTGTTGTACTAGTCAGGCTCAAATGGTTCAGAGTCTAGATTGTGATGACGCCATGATCCCAGAAGGGGGCGTAAGGACCAGTTTTCCAGAGTTTCAACACTTTTCATTTTAGCTGCCCCTGTCTGTTTAAATAATATTGGCCAGTAGAATGTCGTGACGTCGTCTGAAACCCGCTGATTGGGCATCGATGGCAAAACCTACCGTCAAGTCAAGCCAAGTGTTGTTTTTTATCAGATTCTAACATGTGATGATGTCACACTATGAGATGGAGGCAAAAGTCAGTTTCTCTGTTGATTATATTGAACTTCACCTTGAAATATTCAAATGGTAAAGACGCTGATCAAAAACTCAGTGTATCACAACTCAAAGCTGCACTCTAACAATATGAATTTTACGGTATTAAACAGTTTAAATATTATTGGCTTACAGAATGTTGTACATCATCTGAAACCGAGTGACAGGAATATTTAACCAAAAGAATAAACATTTATCACACTTGAGAGAATGTGGTGGCTGTGGTAGTTAGAAACTTAAAATGTCTGTTGATTTATTACAATAAAAACTAGTTCTGTCATAAAATGAAACAAATACATGAATAAAATAATCAAACTTTTGAAATCTGATTAAAAATGATATGAGTTTACACATACATTTTGACAGGCTAACACTCACATACTGAACGCTGTTCATTCAGGACAGTTTCTCTACTGTAACATCCACAGGTGATAACCACTGAATAGATTTATCCTTTATTCCACACTCAAGGCAAGAGTTAGAGCTCAGCCTCAGACTCAGAGGATACAGAGAGCTAGACCCAGAAACAAAGAACAGGAGTAAAAGTATTTTCACTGGAGAGGTCAGCTGAATATCGCAAAACATCCTCAAATTGTCTCCTATAATAGGATTTTTTGAATTGTAATTATTGCAATGTAATTTCAGATGTTTAACACATTTATCTTGTTTTATTACTGCTAAAAAATAGTTACCGTCTCTGTTAGAAAAGAAGGAAAAGGATTACATCTATGGACAAATGATTCCCGATTTGAGGCGTGTGTTGTGGTCTGAACAGTGACTTTACCTGACAGATCGAGAGCTGCTATTCTGGCTGGAGTCATGTTCCCCATGAAGTGCTCCATCCCCAGAAAAATGAAGGTACTGCATCTGGACAGCAGCTGCTCTATCTCAGCCCGGCTTCAAACAGAACAAACATATGTCAGAACTGAAGAAAAATCAGGATTCTGTAAGTCCATAAAAACATAACAGGACTGTGAGAGAATGAGCTGTATTCAGAATAATTACAGCAATTTTATAATTCATAAAATAGGGCTCATATCCATCCATCGTCCAGGAGGCATCCTGAGCAGATGCCCAAGTCACCTCAACTGCTCCTCTTGACATGAAGGAGCAGTGGCTCTACTCCGAGCTCCTCCCATGTGCCCGAGCTCCTCACCCTATCTCTAAGGGAGCACCACCCACCCGGACAAGAACCATACGGTCGAGAACCATGGCCTCAGATTTGGAGGAGCTGATTCTCATCTCAGCCGCAAATCCCCCCAGTGCTGCAGGTCCTGGCTCGAAGAAGCATCAGGACAACATCATCTGCAAACAGCAGAGATGAGATCCTGTGGTCCCTGAATCGGACCCCCTCCGGCCCCTGAATCGGACTCCCTCCGGCCCCTGAATCGGACCCCCTCCGGCCCCTGAATCGGACCCCCTCCGGCCCCTGAATCGGACCCCCTCCGGCCCCTGAATCGGAGCCCCTCCGGCCCCTGAATCGGACCCCCTCCGGCCCCTGACTGTGCCATAAATATAATGAACAGAACTGGTGACAAAGAGCAGCCCTGGTGGAGTCCAACATGCACCGGGAACAGGTCTGACTTACTGCAGAGAACACAGCTCCTGCTCCGGTCACACAAGGACCGGACAGCCCTTAGCAAGTAACCAACTGCGGGTGAAGTGTCTTGCCTAAAGACACAACAACAGTTTGCACCAGAGTCACTGCTGCCCCACTGTGGCACCTGGTATCCCCCACAATCTCCTACACAAGTGCTCGTTTAGCTTAGAATAAGAGGTAGTGTAATGAACCCTGGCAGAAAAAACAAAAAAACTTGAATAAATTATTTTTAACTAGTCCAAACATATCCATTCATATAAATGTTCTGAAAACCATAACTCGTGTCAACCTTTTTACAGAGTTGTAATTTCAGCTGTTGTGCGGTCCTCTGTCTTTTATTTATTTTTACCTTTTCATTTTTAGCACTAGCCCGATGTCTGTTTGTAAAATGTGCTATATTCATGATTTAAAGTGACGTTGTTTACGAGCCGTGTTTCTGGAGGCAGTTTGACGTCTTATCCGCTCACCTGGGCCTGTATTTGCTGCCCATGTAGCCCTCCCACAGATGGGCACAAATCTGGCTGTGTGCCTCCAGAATCTTGCTCATCCTCCTGGATAAACTGGTACCGTCTGCTCACACAAAACGTGGGTATAATGAGAGATGGACATATGTAAGAAAACGAGCTGCAGAGGAAAAGATGAGACTTACATCAGAAAGATACTAGAACCAGGACTAAACACACTGTATCTGGATGTTTTCATACTCTAGTGGTGGCAAGGGAAAAATATTATTCTTATTTAATCCATTAATCTCTTTCTGATTAGCTCTTTCATTAAGGATGTGGAAAGATACAGGTCCCATGAAACATATATTCTATTAAAACACTGGACACATTTAGTCTGAGTTGGATTTTTTAGAGGTGGGAGTTTACGACTAACTACTGCTGTTCATACTGATACTACTAGTACTACTACTACTCAGTGAGATGCAGTCAGGGGAGTCATCACAGAGAAAAAATACATGAAATGGTTATATTTATCCAATGATTTGTACTAAAAAGTTATTTTTTATTTTCTATTTAACTTTGCAATTTTCTTTTTTTTATTCAAAATCGCTGAATTTTTACTTTTACCGTTGAAATACTGAAGAGACGTGGGGAGAGGCACCGGTCGTTGGTGCCTCACATGTTCTGACTGTGCTGTAGCTCAGCAGTGACGCTGCTGCTTTAAGGCTGTGAAAAGGGGTGAGGCACGTAGTTACCCTGCCTCATGGTAGGGGGCGCTCGTGAGCCCAGGGATTCATGTAACTCCCGCAGAATAGTGACAGTAAACTACAATTTAGAGTTAGCAAGTCAACTTTAGCAATTCCTTTTTTTCTTCTTGTCTGTTCTACTTTTTACATGGAGGAAGATACATATTAAAGCTCAGTTTTCTAAACTGGACTTTGGGTCGAAGCAGGAGGTTAGAATTAAAGGACCAACGCTAAAGGAGCTAAAGGGTTTGCTCCAGACGACGGGACAAAGACTCGCTCTTTTCAAACACAGTGGGACCAAATGGGAAGAAATTTAATGATTCAATCCACTGAAAACTGGGGAAACAGAATAAGGATAAAAAACAATACAAAACCAGCTTTTTATTTCATACTATTAGAGATATTTCATACGGACTTTGGGACTTTTATTTTGAAATTCTTTTTTATTCTGGCCCCAAGTCACTGGGAGAGAAACTGACCCGGGACAAATGTCCTGACGCCTGGTTTATATGTTTGTGAATCTGTGACACATCAGAGCCTCATGAGCCTCACCACACGACACTGCTACAGCTACTGCTACTGCTACTACTACTACTACTACTACTACTACTACAACTACTACAACAACCATTTACCAATATTCTGAAGTCAAACACAGGTTAAACTTTAGTGGCTATAGACACACGGCCAAAACAGAGCCACCAGTTTTTTAAAAGTCAGAGATTTGCCCTAAATCTACTTAAAGGTGTTTGTTGCCTTTATTACCACTTAAACAACTGTTATTTAGGCAAAGTGTTTGATTTCAGTTCTGTTGTACCTAGAAATAAAGACATATACTGTGATACATATAATACTGTAGTTTAGCCCAGAATGTCCCACATGTTCTGCCAAAAATAAAAGAGCTTAAAACAATGTTACGACTGATCACTCTGAGCTTTTTTAATGTGATCATTAAGTGTGACTCCTCACCAAAGACACCGTCATCGTAAGGATCCACCACATCTTTAAAGAAAAGTTAAAAATCACCAACTTCAGTAAATGACAAAATTCTGCCATTAACAAAACAGATACACAAACAGAAATATTGACTGTGACAAAAAGATACATTTGATGTTCTTGGAGTTGACTGGGATGGTGTTTGGGGGCAGGACGAATGGTCGCTGTGAAAAATAGACACATACTCAGTTAATGGTGTATTTTATATAACGTGCCATGTATTGAAAAACAATAAGACGTCCACATAAATAGTTTAAATCACAGAGCTATGGAGGAAGAGGGAGTTGGAGAAAAAAGGAAAAAATCGAAGTGAAAAATGCTCCGCCGCCCGAAATAGGATCTTTATGAAAACACATTATGTAATTGATTGAAAAAGTGCACATTAAAGCGTACTTAGTGGCGGCGCTGACAGCAGGTGGAAGTAATTCTGCGCGGTGTATCTGGCAACCCAAGATTAATTTACTGAACTCACCGCTTTGATGGCCTGGCTTTGATCTCCCTTGGCTTTGGCTCCTTTGGTCTCCTTTTTGTTGTCACCTTCAACTGCCACAAACAGGAAGCAGAATTAATATGTGCACTTGTTAGCAAAGAAGATTACACCGCGTGTGGACTGTAGGGGGAGTCACTTTTATGTCTGCAAAGTCAATGACATTTATTGGTGTCTGAAGAAGTTTGGCATGACTGCTCTGTTTATTACTGGACTCCAAAGCAGGTGCGGACAATCGTGTTCATTTCCACAAAGGTTTTTTATTTTGTGTGTTGATTTTCCACAAAAAATAACAACTATAAATGAACAAATAAGGCACAGTAAGCAGTTCATTTATTTTTAGTCATCGGGGGAACTGCCCGTGGTTTTACCCGATATAAAACAAATGAGCCAGTTTAGAGACACGGCAATAATGATGCATCTTTGAACTGAAATCATTTGTAAAATTTTTTAAAGGTGCAGTGAGCAACTTTCTGGAGGTGGCATGTCACTTTTCATGGAATAGCCAAGTTAAAACCATATTTAGAAAATTCTCCATACAGATAGATACTTTATTTTTATGTCATACTATAGAATATAAGGAACATTTCTCTGCAGATAAGCAGGTGGAGGTAAAATAAATTTAACTTTTAACTTGTTAAATAACTCTTTCTGTGTTTATTACTTATTCAAGTTATAAAGATGACATGTCGGTGTATCTGCGTATCCCTGATAAACTCACATTTTTAAAAGTATGTATCGAGGCACATCTGTTCACAAACCTTCAGCACTTCTTCAAAAACACACTTAATTATTAGACAATTTGTTATTTTTCTTGAAGGCTGACTTTTGTGCACTTAGCTCCGTGTTTGGGGTCAAAATGCCAACGTAGTTTGTATTTTTTCACAACACAAAAAATACACTGTTTTTTCTCCTTGAAGCACAAGCTTGTTCACCTTAACCTTTCTTGAAACTGCCTTCCATGCCGACAATTCTCCTCTTCATGAACATTTTGGGCTCATTATTTGCAAATATTTCTCAGTTCCGCTTGTTGAGAAAATCTCATTGGTTTATGGTCAGTGCAAACATTAAAGCAGCAGAGACTTATTTAAAATGACAGTCCTGCCTTTTAATTTATCTTCTCGCGGGCCACATAAAATGATGTGGTGGGCCACATTTGGCCCCCGGGCCTTGAGTTTATACTGCATATCATAATCAATAGAATACCTTTCAGTGAACACAAAAAAATATTGTAAGTGATCATTCAAATACTATATTTATTACACTATATTACTGTTTTCGGTTCATTTTACAGTAATATGGTCCTTTTACACTTAACAGTCACTGAAGTTCTGCTCAAAACACCCACAGATTTTCCATGCTGCCATCTTATGTAAGTCGGCCGATATAACCTGGCACAGCTGCAATAAATCACTCACCAACGTTGGACATTTGAACAAAACAAACATTTCTGATCTGGAGAAGCTGTGTCCATGTTTTGTGCTAAAGTGCTGTGTGTTATTGTGAACATGCAAAACACACCCAGAATAACAGATAGGCCCTTCAAATGTGGCTCGGGGTGCTACATCTTCCTGACACAATGGTAAACTGTACACGTCAGAGATATGGTAATGATAGGACCGAAAAAAACATTGAATATGAAAAGACAAAATCTCATAAAGATGTATTCAAAGTTATGTTTTCACACTATTTTGCCTGAGTAGCTTAAGCAGGAAACTCACCAGGAAACAGGGTCGTTCGGGGTCTTGTTAACGATAACCTTTAAACATTCACACAGCTTATGCAAACGATTCAACCTTTAAAAAGCTAAAGATGTCTGCATTTCATTTCCAAAAGTGTGCACGATCCCCCGAGGACAGACACACTCGCAGCTAAGACGGTGGTGAAAGGTTTTACACTCAGGAACAGCTCAAACATAAACTCGAAGGGACAACACAAAGAAAACAGGAGTTCAGTGATATTTAAATCCAAATATACAGCACAGAGGAGGGTCTTTGAGTCATTATGGACAGAACAGGGTTGAATTGTCCAAGATCAGTCAAAAGTCACATAGAAAATTATAACACAACCACCATGAGGTTTTTGGCCCCTTGGTTTTACCTGACAGAAAAGATCTAAGCATAAAATGGAGGTGAAGAGCAGGGAGGACATTCAGTAACTCAGTGCTGCAGACAGACGAGCACCAGAGCAGAATCTTATCTAGGCACAGATCCGTTAACCTTGCACAGCTGGACAGATTCTCGCCGTATGTGTCACAAACTCACGAGAAAACGTCTTGTGATGCACTGAGGTTTGTGCAGAAGACAAAGGTGAAGCCCAAGAAAACTAAAACAAACATACGAATACTGACAGAAGTACTTCAGTCTGATTTAGGGAACATCCAGATTATTTAGTTTGTGACAGATGTGCAGAGGGTAAACATGTTTTAGACTGAACTCAGAGTGTTACACGTGTCCAGGTCATGGATCTAACAGTTGAACGTCACATATAGAATATAGAGTAATTTAATACCTTATTTTTGCATTTCACTGGCGCCATGACCTTTATTCACTTCAGTTTTATTTTTCAAGTATCTTTTTTCATGAGCACCCTGTTAAAATAGAGAAACAATACAAACAAAAACCAACAAGCTTTTCCCCCCATTTCAATTCTAGTGGCCCCAGTTTTTAGGAGTAAACAGTCATAAAAAGTGAAAAAATAAATAAAAAAATGAAACCCCTTGGAGAAGAGGGATGTGTGGGCCTTTAGTTCAGATTATTCCAAAGTAGATGCTGGATGGACAGGTTATTACAGTCTGGACTTTGCTAAACTTGATTAAATGCACAAATTGGAAATATAATATACAATAGATTTTTCAAAAGTTTGAAGGTCACACGTACTTTATGTTCCTGTGTATATTGTTTTCCAAAATGTCAAAATGTTCCAGTCCATTTATGATTTCATGAGCGTAACTGATTTAAGCGTCTGCCACTGTAAACAGAACATTTATGATTTTCATGTGTATCTGTCACGACTGCTCTGTTTCTGATAAACTGTCTCCTGTAGTGGTTTGGTCCTGGTTTGAGCCCAGTTTAATTCTGATGTAGACTTGGTTTGGTTCTTTTCTGGGTTAGTCCTGGTTTCTTTAGTTTGGTCCAGATTTAGTTCAAGTTTAGTCCCAATTTTAATAAGGAGTTTGTGCAAGGCAAAGGACAGAGATGGACAGACTTTGTGGCTGAGGTGTAACAGGCAGTAGATCAAATTTACAGTGAACACACTCTTATTCTATATTTACTACTACTACTACTTTTCTACTATAATTCTGAAGTCTGCATTGATATAACAAATGTTCCAGAGTACAGCTTAGGTATGGTTTAATATTGTGATAACCACGTGCCAGTTCCCAGAGTAGTACTTTTAGGTAATTTTCTAAAAAACAAAATAATGAGAATGTCTGAAGCAAATCAAGTCATTTTAACTCCATCTTATGACACATTAACCTTTCTTTATCACCAGTAACTAAAATGGTGATGTTTCTTCTCCCAGTTGTCATAACTAGGGCTGGGAGTCACAATATAATTTATAATACACATGTGGAGTCACTACAGGTGTCTGTAGGTCTCAGGTAAATGGAAGATGCTTTTTAGCTGAAGTCAGACCGTTTAAAGCCCCGTTTAAATTCCTGAGTTTATAGCACCGCTCTCCTCCAGCCGGCTCCTATGGAAAATCACCCTGCCCAATCAGAGCGGACTCGGGCGCTGAATTGTCCTCGGTATTATGGCAGATCTAATGGTCACCCTCTTATTCCGGTGGGCAGCGGTGTTCACGGGTGTCTGGATAAACCTGTGCCTGCCAGCGGGATGTGGAATGACCTTTCTCTCCTGGACAAATTCCATTTCTTTGGATGGCTGCCTCCGCTCCTAAACCCGAGCTATGAGCTGCTTTGGTAAGTGTAAGACATTATTTAAAGGGAATAAGATCAGGTATGCTACGTGGCACAGGCCCAGTTACTCCACAAAGCCTGCCCCTAGTTATTAATAGATCAGTGGATAGGGCAGTGTCTGTTTGAATGTTTCTTTTATAAGTTGTTTGCTTCACTCGCCTGTCTGCATCACAATGTTTCTACATTCAAAACACAGTGAAAATAGTATAAAAATAACCTTTGGGACTGCCAAAGAGTTAATATTTCATCACTGGCTACATTTGTTTGGCCAGAAAAAAAACAAAACTGATAACCAGAATAATCAGGAAACTGAATAATTCGACGTGATTTGTGGTGTGTGTTTACAAGGCCGAGAGAAATTTGAAAATTCAAAAACATGAGACGGTTAATTATTTTAGAGCAACTGCTGCATTTGGACGACAAAATTAACTCATTTTAATTTTAATTTCAATTCATTTCATTTCTGTCATTATAAATTCCTTGTCAACACCTGCACAAGTGTGAAGAATCAGAAAGAAATCAGATGATTCACATCAGTCTGAGCTGGTGGTTAGGTCCCAGCTCCATTTGGAGATTAGAACTAGCCGTTGTTGTTGGCAGCTGTTGTTGTGTCCTTGGGAAAGACACTTCTCCACCTTGTATGAACCGGGTGTGTGCTTGAGTGGTCGTTCGGGGCTGAGGAGGCTCATGGCACAGATTGGCAGCCTCAATTCTGTCAGTTTACCCCAGGGCAGCGCTTTTCTGCCACTGAAAACGGGAGTGAATGAATAATGCAATTTAAAGCACATCTATGTATCTTGAAAGGCACTATGTAATCAAGAAGTTATTATTTAAAACTAAAACGGCAATTGTACTTTTAAAAGGTTTAATAGCTCTGTGAATGACTTCCGGGACAGCGCTGCCCGTCTACGAGATGCTGAGGAAAGAAAAGGTCCATAAAAGCCACTTGAATGATTGAGAAGTGCCTCCCACAGAGACAGTGATTGCGGAAGTGTCAATTAAATGTGGATTGTAATTAAAAATAACCTGATAATCATGTAGTGGAACCATATGAAGTTGCACATGTTCATAGCATAGGGCGAAAGTACATAACGCTGAACACCAGTCCAGTCTAGTCCAGTGTGAGAAAAGAAACGATGTAGTTTTACAATCATGATCATTTAAGTCGTACGCAGCATGACACAGAGTTTAGTTTTTATCCCATAGACATAACTAAACTGAGATTTATTCTACACATTTTTAAAGGTGTACTATGTAAAATAAATGAAATAGTTATATTTATCCAATGATTTGTATATAATATATAAAGTTATTTTCTATTTAACTTTGTAATTTTATTCTTTTTTTTAACTCAAAATCGCTGAATTTTTACGTTTGCTGTTGAAATCCTGAGAAGAGACGCGCGGTGAGGCACAGGGCATTCGTGCCTCACCTGGACTGACTGTGCTATAGCTCAGCTGCTGTTTTAACTCTTCAAGGGCTGAGCACATTACAGCGGCTGTGAAAAGGCGCCGGGTGAGGCGTGAATTTGTGAATCTGATTGTGACACATCAGAGCCTCACCAGCCGTGAACCTCACTGCACGTCACTGATTGATACTGATGATAGGTAGATATATTATTTATTGTGACAGGCAGTACACAGATAATTTTGATTCTGATTGTGACCCAAATACATGACGTGTAGTACCTTTGTCTGACTGCTGCAGGCGTGTGTGGAGGAGTTGGAGAGAGAAGTCCCGGGACACAGCCGTCAGCCCCTCCTCCTGCAGCACAGACAGAGCCTCCAGAGGGAAGAGGAGCAGAGTCTGATCGGCCAAAAGCACCAGAGACTCCCCCGACTCCGCTGGGAACGTGGCTGCATGAACAGGGAAGGGGGAAAGTATAAGTATCACGATGGGTGTAACGTGTCTACTCTTTTTCTCATGTAGGGCATAAAACAAACTAGTGAAAGACTAGAACTGGTCTTAAAGTGGAAATAAACACTAAACACAAAAACTGTGTATATAGTCTTTTAATAGCATTATCTATGGCTCAAACTAGGCTCATGTGCAGATTTATGGTAAAAAAAAAAAAATCTAAATCTAAGTTTGTGCTGCCAGTGGCCTCTGTACTTTCAGGTAGTTGGTGACATCACACAGAATTGCCCTGATTACAGCCTGGTCTTTCTGGTTACAAACACCTGGCTTTAGGGGCAGAGTTTTAAGTGTGAATATCTGTTAGACCAACCACACTGTTCTTTATCCGTATTAATGAATCAAAAACAACTGGTGCATTAAGCAGCTTTTCTGTGGGAGGGTCGACCATCTGCTTGTCTCTGTACAGACCGCTTTGCCTGCAGTGTTCCACAGCTTGGCTTTAAACATATGTATCTCCACAGTTTTTCATGGTATTTCTGAGCAAAAAACACCTGTAATTGAATAAATGCAAGATAGATCAGTTAAATCTACACTTGGGAACATTTCAGTCAAAAACAGCAATAATATCGAGCGTGTGGCTGACCCCTCACCAGAAAAGTTACATATTGCACCTTTAATAGTTGAAATCCCAACTAGGTAAACCATCTGATATCCATTACTTCTTTTCTTAAATGATTACTGTAATAAAAAATAATCATATTTACGACTTTATCATCTTCTCTTCTTGATTATGCTCTTGAGTTTGAATCGTTTTTTTTTTGTTTTTATCAGACGTATTTTCTGTTGACTAAATCCATGTGAGCAATTCCTTCATGCCCAGCACAAAGCTCCCAGATGAGACACAGATGAACACCGCTATGAGTCCCAGCAGATGGCGCTAATGAGGCTGCTGAGCCCTGTGGCTGTACCTGAGCTGGTCTTCTCCTCTTTGTCTTTGGACCGGGTCAGTTCTGGAGCTGCTGACACTGGCCTGGAGTAAAGACAAGCAAAGAAACATCACTCCAACAAGATTGATATTAATGAGATTCCTGTTTGTAGGCGCCATTTTGAGGACTTTTGATCATACAATAGACAGAATAGTTAAGTTTGTACTGAGCTGATCAAAAGTTTCAGATCATCTCTATGTTATATCCTCGCTCCAAAGTCTCTGACATCTCTCCTGCTGGTGCCCAGAGTCAGGACTAAACATGGGGAATCAGCGTTTTACTTTTATGCAGCTAAAACCTTGAACAGTCGTCCTGAAGATGTGAGACAGGCCTCTATTCTGACAATGTTTAAAACCAGCCTCAAGTTAACTGTATTATACATATTTCTGTACGTTTTTATTTGTTTGTATTGAGATTTTTCTATCTTATTCTATAAAGCATTTTGAATTACTTTACCGTCTGTTTCCTCTATACACATCCAATTATAATCCAGAATGATTTCATGTTGAATTCTCCCCCCAGCTGCCTGAAGATCGTCTTTGGTAGAAACAATAGCTCACACTTCCACAGTTCACTGAATGTGCAGCACAGAGACTCACACTGTATCATTAAACATTTAACATGGTGCAGTAACATTGCATTTTACAGACCATGAGCCACAGAAGAAGCTATAGCCTGTTCATGGTACAGTATCTGTCTAGAGGAGTTTGTGGTAAAAGATTCAAGAAGAGTCAAAAATACAGTAAGTAGCACAGAACTATGTCACTGTAGTTATGTCATCAACACCAAAAATCCATCAAAATGCAGGGACAATGTCCACACAAGGAAGGCAATTTTCTAACAGTTTAAACATTCAATTAATAAAACAAGGTCTTGTCATTTATTTTTATTTGTCTATCACAACTATTGTGTGATGTAGGTCCCTGTTTTGACCTTTCTAAACATTATTATGCAAGGTACCAGTCACAGAATCACCATTATGTCATATCTCCTGCCCATGTCCAACCAGGAAGTAAAATGTTAAACTTGCTAAAGAAAATATAGAAATAGAATCATTATATTCAATATTTTTCGTAAAATAACATATACATACATACATATAATACTCTAACCTGTCATATGCACAAGTCTTTTTAAAGCGAATAAAGTGGAGACATACCTGAAGCTGGAAAAGTCAAACTGTGAAAGAAGTGGATTCAGATATTCTTCCATTTGTTGTACCAGCTCTCTGAAGAGAAGCACTAAAGCTGGTTCTGCTGCTGAGCTCTGTTTAAAACACAAGACACAATCTGTTTATGCTTCAGTTTGTACAAGGCCTGAATGAATCTCCATAAACATAAGGACTCAAACAGTCACTGTAATGTTCCTTTTAACCCCAAACATTTCTGCTGGTGTCTGCTGACGTTATCTGACCTCCTCACATCTTTTGAGCAGATGAGCTGAAATTTTTTACATTCAATAAAAACAAGAATATAAGATATAAATAGAAGAGCAGTCCATTTGAAGAATTCATCTAAAAAGAGGGAACTATATGCCTAACATTTCTTTATTGTCATTGCAAACTGTCAGTTTAAGATAATATTAGGGTTTACTGATTGGTTTAGTTTTTTGTCTCCAAATGAAATAAGAACAAAAATAGTATAGACTTTTTTTTATTGAATTCATAGATGCCAAATAACTTTTCCTTAAAGTCACATAAAGATAAAATAATTTCTATGGCACTGATACAACTTTTTCATCACTTGGAGCTATTTCTATTTTATCTATTTTCATAGGCTGAAATAAAGTTTGTTCTGGGTTGGTCCTGGTTTTGATCTGGACTAGTTCTAATGTCGACTTGGTCTAGTCCAGGTTGATTTTGGGGTCTTAGTTTTGTGTGTGTGGAAGTGTGAATGCAGCCACACAGAGAAGAAGCAAAGGCTGTGAGAGGAGAACTGCTTATAAAATGCTGGTTTACACTGGTGATATCATGTAAATTTCTCAACACCTCCAGAGTAGAGCCCATTACGCCCTCTGCTGTCCGGTGGGAGGCCTCCTTTAGTCGGACTCGCCTGGTCTCTCGGCCCAAGGTCTGAGCTCGGTCCAGCAGAGTCAGCAGAGTCCTGGGGCAGACGGCAACCTTGGCAACCTTTGAACATGTCAGGCCTAAAACAACGAGATTGACACAGAATGAGGCGTGTATACTCGGACAGGTACAGTACTGGCTCATAATTGGTCCCTGCGAGCTCCTACCACGTACATCTTCTCATGTTTTAAGCTTGTTTTTTCTACAACTGTCTTTCCTGTTTGATCCGTACATAATGACTCGAGATCCGATCCGGTCGCATTTGTGTGTCTTGTTAAATCAGGAGAGAGGTCAAACAAAGTGCACGTAGTCCATCTTAATATCAGGTGGTGACGTTTCGGGGTCAAGGTTCAAAGCCAACGCAGATGCTAGAGTCACAGAGTCCTTTCGTTTACACTTCAGGGTGGTTATTCTTCCTTTGCCTTCATTAAATGTGAACTTTTAACTGCCCTCCAGGAAAAAATGCTAAGCCAGGTTCATTCAGCGCTATGTAAATGCTGACTACAGGGCTATATCCGGTTTCAAGGTAACAGTGGGCGTCACGAATTCAGAATTGGGGTCTCCAAAGGGGCCAGTGTTATTTAAGCTACTCCAGAGACATTTCTTATCACATTTCCAGTCTAACAGTTACATGCAGGTGAAGCAATAGCCACATTAGCAGATTTAGCTGTTAGATTTCACACAAAGAAGATCAAGTACATATATTTAAAAGGTATAATATGTAACTTTTCTGGTAGAGGGTTTGGTCATTAGTTTGCCTGGAATAAATCACCTGAAATTGAATACATTACATCTAGACTAGATGCCTCACTGTAGAACAGTCCAGACAGATCAGTATCATCTCTACACAGAGCAGCTGGTGATGGGCCCTCTGCCTAAAAGTTACATAGTGCACTTTAATATTTATGCTTTAAAACCATTTCAATACACCCTGAACACCTGTATTAACATGTATTTGTAATGTTCTGATACAGGGTCCAGTCAGAGTACTGAGCTCTGACCACGTTCATTTAAATGATGGTGTAAAAGTGCAACAGCGGGTTAAAAACAGCTTTATATGTGTTTCACTGTTTGTTAAGTTGCCCATCAATAATTAGAGAAGGAAAAATGACACATGAAGAGCAGTGTTGTCTATTTTTCTCACTGATTACGTGCAGTTGCCTAATTTATGTGAGCAAGTAGTGCCATGTATCCTTTGATTTTAGAAAAGTAACTGTATTCTGAATAGCACCAAAAGAAATAACTGTACCAGAAAACAGTTAGTCAAAATTAATATTCTACATAAGTATTCTCGGTACATGTATTCAGTTACTTCCACCTCTAGACGTGGCACATAATCCAGATCCACATAAAAACTTTCTTTAGAACATTCAGTAGATTTTTAGAAGAGATTTGAGAAGAAAGGGAGGCATCTTCTACTTGCGTAGCTCTTGGAAATCAGGGTCAAAAAGTTAATACAGAAAGTAAGTGAGATATTCATGTTCTAGTTTTAAATCAAAAAAACTTCTAACCTTTAGTTTGACTTGTCTTCCCTTTTTGATTTCCCTGAGCTTTCGCTTCATAGAAAGCTCCATAAAGTTCTTTCCTATGAAAAAAAAAAAAAAATGGAGTTACAAAAACATCCCCGGTGTCCAGTTAAACACACATATAGTTAAAGTCCTGAAAGTGTTTTGTTCATCCTTATGCAAACTCATACATCACAGCAGAGACGGACAGAGCCAGGGCAGTATTTATAGCCCATAGGCCAAAGGCAGATGAGAACATAAATATAAGAGTGGCTCACCTTGTCCTCCGAGTGCTGCAGCAGGAGCAGCTTCATGTTAGGAGGCAAATCTGAGAGGAGGCTCAGGTGACTGGGGTTAATGAACAAATGAGAGAAGGCCTGGGGAAGATACACAACAGGAAGTTTCAAAAGAAATATTTAAAGTGAACACTGTGATTATTTCAGATATTAACAGATATTATAGCAGCAACTTAATTGTTTTATTCTGTCATTTAAAATAAGTTACATGCATTGGTGTTTTGTATTTTCAGACTGTGTTTACAGACTAGTGCACAGGAAAAGAACTGGACTGGTGCCTGTGGCCCGTTGAGGACAACAGAAAGCTGAAAGTGCATAAAAATATATAATTTAGCAACTTTGTGCATGGTGTTTGCAGAAGACTGCATTTCAAGAGGTAACATAACCATTATGTGATGAACAAAAGCTTTTCTAACAGCTTTCAACAGACCACTTTCGTTTTCTCAGGAGAAGAAACCTTCAAGAATGTTTTACTGAGGAAGTAACGACATAATATGGTCAGAAGTTAATTGAGCAGTGTACATCTTCTCTACAACTCTTCTATGTAGGAGAGTTGTGTGTTTTCTGTACATTACACAAAATGCTGCACTGTTACAACAATATTCTCTCTTTTGTTTTCCAAACTCATCCTACTCCTCCTCAGTATCCCTGTCCCACTGTATTTTAAATCCCACAGCAGTATATTTAGTGCAGAGACCTTAACATAGCGTGTGCCATCCTGGGAGTTCATCGAGGAGGCAGTGACAGCATTCATTAATCATGGGGAGGGGAGAGGAGGCCGGTACCTTGGAGCAGGGGCAGACAGTGCCCTGAGCCGCCTGCAGGGGGCGGGTGGGGCCCTCGTCACGGGACTGGAGGAGGTTTGTGTGCAGCTGGAGCAGAGAGGAGAGCGTGGAGTCCTGGGAGTCACTACATGCTGCAGTCAGGACCTTGGACATGAGGCTGATGGAGAAGCAACTCTGGAGTGACGTAACAAACGGAAACATGTAAACAGCAAAGGCAACAAGACAGAATGAAAAACGTTAAATCAGAGAAAGATTTTTAAGTTTGTTTTATTCTTTATTTAATCAAGAAAGTCCCACTGAGATTTGAACTCTCATTTTCAGGGGAGGGGGCCCTGTTGTACATGTTTTTTAGTGAGTGAAGCCACAGACGCCTGGGAGCTGAACCCTGGACCTTCTTGCTGTGAGGCTGAAGTGGTCACTGCTGTGCCACTGTTAACTGAGAGACACTGGCTCCTTATCTCAGGTCACACAGATCAAACTTCACCATTGTGGACAAATCCCTGGATAACCTGGCCTTGACCTCCCTCTAAAAGCTCCTCCCCCGCTCCACCACATCTCATCATAAAAGTTTTTAAATAGCTGTGTCTTTTGTCTGTTTCTTCTTTTTCCTTTTTTCAGGCTACGTTGTGTCTTTGTGTTTCTTCAGTATCTTAAGAAATGATAAAGTATTAGGCGCATACTAGTATCTAGGGGTGTCAGAAGTATTGAAAATCGAAATCAGATACTCATTTGAACAAGTATCAGTACTAAAAAAGTCACATTCACTGGACAGATGAAGTTTTACTGAATAATTTTGTAGAATGATCTTGAGCTGCACCAGAACAAATATAAGTCACATAGATCCACCCACAGACCACTGTGGACCTACCTGGACGACGGAGGGATTACACGATAATATAAAAGAAACTACTATGATTTAATGCTGAAAATTACATTATATTGTCTGAATAGCAACAGTTTTTATTCAATTTATTTTATACAGCATGTTAAAAATGCAACTTTTAAGTATCATAGTGGGTATCGGAATTTGTATTAAGTATTGAATCTATAACTTAGCATCAAAATTGAGTTTTATAATTTTAGTATCTTGACAGCACTACTAGTATCATGTGTCTACAACTGAGATTACTGCAAATATTAGTTACATATTATGTAAGACTTCCATAAGACGATGAAAGTAGGAAAGTGGAAAAAAATGACACTGTAGAATTCATGCTCTGAAACTGGAAGACTAATGAAAAGTCCAAGTATATTTTTTTAAAAAGTGGTATGTAACTTTTGTGGTGGAGGATCTACCGCCTGTTTGTAGATGTCATAATCTTTCCTGGAATGTTCAACATTATGGCATTAAACATATCTATTTCAAGACAAGCAGCCAGCACCACGAGGCCAAGTTACAGGTCAGATCTGTGGAAAGCTCAGCCAGCTTATTATATGAATACATGGTTTACAAGATATTTACAATAAAACATTGGCAATTGAATGAATGCAAAATAGATCAGTATAATTAACCTGGCTCTCACCAGTGATATGCACAGCTCTGAATTAAGTTACACATTTATCTGGGATGGCTCTCGCTGAAAGTGATCGGGAAAGGTGTAACCTCATGACAAATATTTGAATCTGATTGGCCAAGCAGCATCACAACAGCAAAACAAAGCCAAAAAAATCAAACTTTGTGCATTTGTGGACAGGGAAGATGTCTGTGCTTTTCTATCAACTGGATCTAACCAAAGCTCTAACCTTCTGCAAGTTTTTCAGAACCAAACAAAATAGGGTTATGTACATATGTCGGCAGCGCCATGTTTGTTTTGGTTTGTTTGGCACTTTGTCTTTGGCTTCCACAAAAATGTCAGTGTTGCTCTGTCATTGCGGCGCCAGCCAGCGGCCGGGCCCAATCACACCAACGGAAGGATGCCAAGACGGAGTCATGTGAGTCTGTGAACTCACAATTATTGTGAGAATCCATCTAACTGTGCAAGGTTAAAGTATAATGCCTTATTGTGGAACATTACAGGCATAGCAACAACATCACCAAGTGATAAAATACATGACGTTAGTTGCTATGAGAGAAGAAGATAGAAGAAGTACGTCACATCCACCGTCCTTGTGTATCTTCAAATACTCATGGTGTAAACCCCCCAAAAACACACAGAGCTTTGTGACTGTGGTGGCACCTGCAGCAGAGCCAGGTACTGCCCTGTGACGCTGGGGTCCGACAGGCCGTGAGCCTCCACCATGTTCAGGCAAACTTCAGACAGGAGGGCGGGGGACAGCTGGTTCTGAAGACACAACTCGAGGGCCTCCGACAGGGACTTACTGGCTTCAGCTAAGAGATGCTGTGCTCTCTGGAGATTTAACTGAACAAATATACAGAGAGAGAGAAAGTTAATCAGGTTATACATATTTACAATGCCTGAATACACGTAACAGTCTAATGTGTGGGTGGATTAAATCAGGACTGCGACTACCTTTATATCTCTGGAGTAAGTTGGCACATAGGTACGATTTATGTCTGTGCATATTATAACAACCATAACAACTGCTCAATCTACAGCTTAAGGGCTCTGTATCTGATCTTTGCTGTCTTAAAAACATGAAAAACAGAACATTAGCAATAAAAATGCTTTATACTTAAATGCAAATACCACACAGAGCTGCTTATACAATATATCTGTGCTGGGGCAAAGATTTTAAAAACACACAGGAGCATTTCAAGGAGGATAGCAATTCAACTCGCCACATTTGGCTAATGAGAGGAAGACAGTCTTAGCATGCAGGAGTAATCAAAGTAATTAATAATGGGTCTTTCTACTGATAGCTGTAATAGGGTAATTTGTCACTCAGTATGTACCTGCCGATCTGAGCTTTTGGCAGAGGTCATTCTTGTATTTTTGAAGCTTGATTCTTGTTCTTTCTCTGAAGTCTCTTGCTCCACGCCTGCCGCTTGTGGGTCCGCCTCCTTTAGCTCTGAGTTCTTGCGAGATCACAGAACAATGGAGTAATTATTATTAAATCTGCTTATGATCACAAACCATGAGGACGTAAGCCTCTCAGTAGTGAATACACGGGCTGACATTATCTCTCCATAATCAGCATAAGCCAGTGATTTTTCCAGGTTATTGGAGCACTGGGGCTTATGTGAAGTGTGTGCGAGTGTGGACAACAGCATTCCAGCAACAGGTCTCCAGTGGAATTCCACAAGATTTTTCCTATAATTGCAGTCAGTACAACACGCTTACATGGCTCAATGGGTTCTTGTACGCTGGCTTAAGAGGCACATTTTTACCGTTATGAAGAAAGCACAAGAATCATTCAGTTGTGTAAGGTTCTTGTGCAACTCTCTAGACAATACAGAAGAGGAGATATCTACAGTGACCTTTAATGAAAAAATACTGAAACATATGTCTCAACTTGCGTCACAATCACGAGGGAGACTACGGAGCATCTTGTGTTCTCATTGTCTGTTCTTACAGTAACACCTCGTAACTTTGGGGAGGTGGCACATTACCGTGATTCCATGGAAATAGAAAGTTAAAACCTGTCTGAAATTCTCCATGGAGACAGAGAAGTTTTATGTTATTGCAGCATAATAACAACATTATAGCAGGAAACAACATTTCCATGGAGACAGGCAGGTGGACCTTTAGGGCGTCAGTTTTGTGAAGATACAAGCAGCTGACAGTAAGGACACGTGTTTTTCTAAGTTTTTGAGCGCCATGAAAACATCCTAACCATTCATTCTAACATCCTGAATTTTAAGCCTCTTGACTGACTAGGTTTACTCTCCATTTCATTTCAGCCCAACAGAACAAAGACATGACTGAAACTCATAACGCACTCAGAACAGGCTTTGTGTAATACTGTCTGTGGAGGACAGTTATGAGTATGTCTCAAATCATTTACAGAAGCAGGCCGGGATACTTCCCAAATGAGGCACAGATAAGTACTGAAGTTTTTGCCCCAACTGCTTTTACTTGATTGAAACCTTGCGGACAATAGTATTTATGTAATATGAGGCAGCATTAGTCACGGAGACTCTACCTGCTTGTATGGGTCCCAGAGGGAGGACACATAAATGGGGTCTTCTATTGTAGCCTGTAGCCTCAGATATTTCCCCATTAGACATAGGCTCCATGCTTTGGTCTCTGCGCTGTTCAGGTAGTGAGAGTTAACCGCAGCCAGCTGGCCCAGTGCCACTTGCCCAAGGGTAGTGCCCACATTCAGCCAGGCCTACCCAGGACAGAGGGGGAAAGGTTAGGCAACGCTGTGCAGGACATGTACTATATCCACTGTTATACAACACAAGCTTTAGACATGTATCTGAGTTTAATAACATTCAGACATATTGAGCATTTCAGATGACTTTTCAATTCTATTTTGAAACATATTGGAGAGATCTGTATCTGCTTTTTGTCAGAAGTAGGACTATATTGAATCAAAGTGGTTTTGTTATGAAGGAAAGAAGGGGAAATCAAGTGTCTAGCCAGGAACAATTGAGTGGTCCAAGAAAATAAGACTTGAGAAAACAATATATTAGCTATATGCAATTCATTCACACACTGATGGGCACGTTTTCAGCGTGTAGCAGTTGCCCGATCTAATCTATTAATAATAAATGAGCAATAGAAAACCCGGCATGTTGGGTAAATTTAACATTCACAGCCTGTTTGCTTTATAAACATGCTCAGACTACCAATATGAGCAGCCAGCTATTTTCTATAGGCTGAGTTTATGTGATGTAAAACTGTACAGTACAATCTGCAGATAGAATGTGTCAAACTTTGGACCTGGTTTATGGTTCGTGTCTTTTAATGTACTTCACATGAGGAAAAAAGTGGTTCAAAGTGTCTATGTTGTCAGAAAATAACTTTTTCATTAATAAAACACAGGCATGATTAAAAAAAATCTAGCCTGGTTATCATTTTACATTCTATGTCATGGGTCCAACTGGCTGACGATCTATCCCTCTTCTGGTTGTCCTGTACAGTCTTTTAGCCCCTTGTTTATCCCCCCACTTATTTAGAGAACGTCTAACTTTTTCATAGATGCCACATGAATCTCTTAAAAAGTCACTTACATATATAATATTTTTGGGTGTACTGGGATTCAGGGTTCAGGGTTTTGGCTCCTACTACCGATTCCAGTCTCTCTAATGAATGTGTGAACTGTCCCACCATTTACAACAACTTGTCCCTCTTTGTCTACAGTTTGAGGTGGTGATCTTAAATACGACCTGTGCATCAATTAAAACGTCAGGACTAAATGATTTGTCAGTGTGACCTGTTGAACGGTGTGAGGTTCAGGCGTGGGGCGGGTGAAGTCCTCTAGGATAATCAGAGCTGCAGATTTGTGGGTTCGGGCCACAGCCTGGTGCTTATGCTCGGTGCAGTTTTCCTCCAACATGAGCAAGCAGAGCTCAGACAGAGCCAGACGGAGCCTCAGCAGCCACCTCAGCACGGCCAGGGACACAACAGGGCTCTGGGGGGAAGGGCAGAGGACCAGTACACAAAATGAGGAAATGAATGTCAGACAATGGATTAGCATGTCCACTTTCACATTTCACAAAAGCTAATTTGTATTACCAAACTCTCACAACTAAGTATTGATGTAACAACACCTGAGGTTATTGTTGTTACACAAAACCTGCCACAAACACACTTGATCTAAGTGGGTAGTATATAGCAACAATAACATCAGTATCATTTTATATGTAATATTGTATTTGCTGCATGTGTAAAAACCAAAACCTGATCTGCCTCTTTTTGCTTAACAGCAGCGCCATCTGCTGCCCAAAGTTGCACAGCAACATCAATGAGGCAGACGATTGTGTCAAATAAATGATCATGCACTCTCTTTTTGACAAGATGATGAGAAATTAGTTTTAGTTAGAAAATTGAAGATATTAACACGTTTGTTTTTATTTTCTTTTTAAGTAAAAAGTAGATAAAAGAGCATGTATTACCCAAGAGGTGAAAGGTCTGAGGATTCACTTAAAAAGGTCTGAAAATAGGACTCCTTGACCTCATTAAGCCTCAATGACAGATGGACATTTTGGACCTGTGTGTGTCCTTCATACCTCCTCCTGTGCAGGGAGCAGATTCTGAGCATTCAGGGCCACATGCTCCAGCTCCCTGACAGCTGCCTGCATCTGTGACAGGGCATCCAGCAGGAGGCGCTGCTTCTCCTCTGTCTCTGCAGAGTGCTGGGCTAAAAACCTGAAGAGAAAATCTGTGTCAGGAGACTATGTTCCTGTATCCTGCTCTGTGGGACGTCATCATAACGAATACAGTATGATGAACAATGTGATATGTTTACATCTCTCATAGCTTGAATAAAAAGTATGTATTTTAATAAGAAATTTGTAGGTGAGTGCACAGATATAAAACTTGGCCATTTGTTTTTAGTGGTAAAGTCCTTTAGTTATTTATATCTCTCAAACCAAATGACAAAATCAATTAAATCCCTCACTTAAACATGATAGCTCTTCACAGGAGTCTTCAAATGCCATGTTAAACTGAACATGAACGAACACTTCGTTCTTCAAAATTGTGACACCATGCCATTCAAGTCTAAAGTTGGGAAAGACCTAAAATCACACTGGGGGGTGGGTCCACGAGGGACGAAAATCTCGTGGCCCTTTTGATGTTTCAGCCCTACCTGAGTCCGTGTGAGCAGTGTGCCAGTGCCTCTGCTGCCTGCTCTCGGTGCTGCAGGAGGGTGAGGTCTCGTGCACACTGCTCCAGTTTATCACAGTTACTTTTAAGCCTCAGAACCTCCTCTGGGCAAAGGCTCCGCCCGGGTTCAACATCACCAACCACATGTATGCACTCAACAGCTCCTCTGCAAAAGACAAATCTGATCATTTATTTTAACATTTACATGACCAGTTACTTTTTGGACTTATAGACAGATTAATGCAGCTGTAAATTTTATTGTGCCTAAAATAATGTTGCATTGAGTGGATTTGTTTTAATCTCATGACATGGATGTTTTTTAAAGTTTTTATTTCACTGGTTTTATTTAGGACAATGATGAGCTCTCTTAACTGTAGTATAAAATTTTCAATGAAGAAAATAATAACTTATATTTTAAAATCATAATGAGCTTTGATGCATAAAAGACAGTATGGTTCACTCTTAGACACAAATATTTGGTTTTACAGCATCCGCAACCTTTATTTAATTTAATTCAACTTTTTTCTTATGACACTGCTTTCATTGAACTATTTTACCTCATTTTTATTGACGTGATCAAGAACTCCACCTCTTTGGTCCGGTTCACCTGCTTCTCCTTTATGAGCTCGAGGGCCTCACATCCTTGTCTCACAATGTCATCGATCTGAAGAAAACAAGAACTGATGCTGAGGTCATGTGATCTCACAAAGTATTAAAAGAATAAAAATAATTAAGTTAAAGTTATGCAAATGTCGGTGTGTTTCATGGATTTACTCTCATGAACAGAACATTTTGGGCAGTTGGATGATTGTGTATTTCTCTCAGAGTTTGACATAAACGCAGCATGAGTGCAGCGTGGTACAGATCTGTATTCATCAGAACTGGCTGCACCTTGGCGTGTACGTGCTTGTCTCTTTGCGTCGCTGTGGCCTGGATTCGAGTCTGGATCAGCTGGCACCAGAAATCCGGGTCTCCTCCAGAGGCTTGGGCTGTGTCCAACAGGATCAAAGCCTGGGCAGAGCTCTGCTGCTCACAGGCCAAAGCGGCCAGAAGGAGCAGACTACGCCCTGCACTTATCGGGTCGGCAAACGCCTGGAAAATATTGCAATTCAGAACTATAAATATAAATAAATATAAACTGTAAAGAAAAAGACGACCGAGACAATGTAAACCAACTCAGATTCAATTCATCACAAGATTTTTTGTATAATTTTGGGATCTGTTTAATTGAACCTAGATAATTTAGACTTGATGGTATCTGATCTTTAAACTCCTACACAGCAAAGGCATTTCAGACACAAATCTGGAATAAAAACAGCAAACATCATTAAAGGAAGATTAGTTTTACATTATTAGAAATAGAATTTTAAATTGTACAGTTATTTTCATAATTTGACATACATTATGTAAGCCCTGTAAGGATTTTCTTACATAAAGCAAAACTGAACATTAAAATACCAAAAAATAAAATGTTGCCTTTGGGGGGAAAATCTGCCACTTACATCCACTGTGAAGTTCACAGCTTGATATTATACGTAGCTGTTTAGTCTTGAGTCTTACGGTGCTAGAATGTGTGAGTGATAAATGAGCTCAGTGTTCTCAGACTCACTGTTGCTGCTGAGTGAGTTTCCTCCAGGAAGTGTCTGGCCTGTGTGTGCAGCCCCATCCTGAGGCAGACCTCTGCTTTGCTCAGCCAAATGCTCTGAGCACAAATGTCCTCCCTTTGTGCGCCAGACTCACCCAGGAGGACTTTCTGAAAACAAACAACAAATACATGTGAGTTTAAACCTCATATGATAAATGGAATTCAGTCATATATAATGTAAAGTGATCAAAATACATAAACTTACCTGTTTGTAAGTTTGATCAAGGCCTTTTCTCTCCTTGGAAATGAGCATCTCTCTCTTGCACCTGTAACACAGAAATATATAAAATGTATTTTATTGTATTTATTAAGTTTAAAATATATAATTAAGCACTTAACAAACAGTGAAAACCTACCCCATAAGTTCTTGCTCATTTATTCTCACAAGACTGTGGAGTTTCTCATGATACGGCGAATGTGTCTCCACTCGCATCTCACAACACGCCTTCACAATTCTTAAATAAATAAATAAGTTGTTGCATATTTTCTTTTGTTGCGGCTCATGACTAATGACATTACAGTTGCATAAAGCTCTCAAAAGAGTTAATCTAATCTGGGTAGATATTTACCTCAGTCTATAAAGTTCTGACAGGGCTTTCCGGTCCAGAAGGTCGTGAGCGATCGTCTCAGCCAAGTGTAACACCGGCAGAGTCAGGTGAGGGAGGGACAAGGACTGAAGCTCTTTCTCCAGTAAGTCCAAATAAAACAGGCTCTGAGGCTGCAGAAAGTAAATAAGATGATCAGCCTAAAATATCAACTGAAATGACACTGATTATTTATACATCATCTGTCTCATTATATCTTTTCAGTTGCATTGACTAATCATCCATAATTTCAATAATATGATACAGCACAAAGAGCCATGAATCTAGCTCTGCCAATACCTAAATTTAATCCACTAAATCAGATTTTAGAAGCATGTGAAGTGGAATAGTATTTGAATAAAAACAATTATTTGACACCCTTGATTGACTTGGATTGATAGATATTGATTTTGGACATCAATATCATTAAATCAGCAGAAACATAATTGTACTAACTGAAAATGCACTACAATATGAATAGTTTGCCTTGTACCCATGTTCAGGGATACTCAGGGGTATTCAAGACAAAAAAGGACGTGAAGCCCTGCACTAAATGACAGAGTGTAGGTCAAGTCAGTATTTTGACAGATTTTATACCCAGTGGAACCATCGTCTAGTCATTCTGAAAATCTGACCCGGGGAAACAGTCCCAGAGTTCTGTTGAGCCGTGCCTGTTTGGGGATGGAGGCTGCGTTAGGGCATCTGGGGCTGCTGCTGTTTCTGAAGACGAGCCTGGCCTGGTCGGGACAGCGAAAGCTCACCCAGTCCTTCAGAGTCAGAGGAGGGGTCAAATCTGAGAGCAGGGGCTTTAGTTTATCCTCATCAGGGGAGATCTACAGGACAAAGCAAAAAGACGCAAATATTTCAGCTTTTCTACCAGTCGTTAATATACAACTAGATAATTACTGAACAAATTATAAATTCAATTGTGAATGCAAGCAAATTGGAAGATGGATACATCAAGATACAACATGAACTGGACACACTGAGAAATGATAAATGGGTTTTTAAATTATATGAACAGCTGTTTAGTGGATTTAAGTCACTTACTTTAACTATTACTACTTATTATTTGAATAATATGTGATGTATGTATAATCATTCATCCATCCATGTTCTTCCTCTTATCCGGGGCCGGGTCGCGGGGGCATCAGTCTCAGCAGGGACTCCCAGACTTCCCTCACCCCAGACACTTCCTCCAGCTCCTCCGGTGGGACCCCAAGGTGCTCCCAGGCCAGAGAGACATAGTCCCTCCAGCGTGTCCTGGGTCTTCCCCGGGGCCTCCTCCCGGTGGGACATGCCCAGAACACCTCCCTAGGGAGGCGTCCAGGAGGCATCCTGAGCAGATGCCCGAGCCTCAGCTGCTCCTCTTGATGTGAAGGAGCAGCGGCTCTACTCCAAGCTCCTCCCGTGTGTCTGAGCTCCTCACCCTGTCTCTAAGGGAGCACCCAGCCACTCTGCGGAGGAAACTCATTTCGGCCGCTTGTATCTGTGATCTTGTCCTTTTGGTCATGACCCAGAGTCATGACCATAGGTGAGGGTAGAACGTAGACTGAGGTAAATCGAGAGCTTTGCCTTTCGGCTCAGCTCCTTCTTCACCACGACAGACCGATACAGCGACATCACTGCAAACGCTGATCCACCTGTCAATCTCACGCTCCATCCGGCCCTCACTCAACAAGACCCAGAGATACTTGAACTTCTCCACTTGAGGCAGAGACTCTCCACCCACCCATTTTTATTATTTCAGGGCTGCTAATACAAAATAATTCTTCTTGTTCTTCTTCTTGTTCTTATTATTTTTTATTATTATTGTTATTATTATTATTATATATCATGTCACTGTTTTATCTTTAAATGTGATTTCAAAGTAAATCCATCCAACTGTTTTTCTCATGTAATGTCCAGAGATCCACATGATGCTGCTAATGACGTACCAGCCTGTCAGACCTTTTAATGCTCAAAATAAAAATAATTAAACAAAAGCAATCAAATCCAAACATACTGCACTGAATGCACCTTTGTCATTATAATATATACTACTTCAGATCTCAACTGAAATATTTTATTTTTTAACAATAAGCCACAAGTCAAATAGTTGTATCCCATTGTGAGTAAGTGTCAGTTTGTCGTGTGGCTGCGTTATCTGCACCTCTCTTTGGTTTCTTCACTTTGCTCTTGTCTTTGTCTTTGCCTTTCTTGGATCCCGCTGAGGCTGGAGACACACTCTGGGCCTGGAACTTTCGCCAGCTCAGTGGAAATATGACCAACTTCTGTCATCAAAATCTAGAGAGACACAACAGAGCAGTTTATATTAAACCAGGGGAGTAGGTAGAACATGATAATAACTGGAGTTAATTAAAGGAGACGAACACACATATCTACATCATTATTTACATTTTTGTCTGTAATATTGATCTAAAATCTTAATAATATAAATGTTCATAAAACTTCCTTTGACCATAGCAGGCTGCAGATTTTCAACTATTTGTTTCAATTCTTGGGGTTAGGAGAAAAATGACACAGGACAATGCAGGAAAAACTCAAACATGGATGTGAAATAATGGATAGAGTATAACACTGAGTTAGTGAAGAGGAAAACGTTTCATAAAAGTCGATTTTACACAGTATATCCCTCTTTAAACATGCCACACCTTCCACATGTGTCTGACGCAGCAGTGGCTCGGAGCAGGTTGGCCCGGTGCTCAGGGGACGTCCCGTCCAGCCGTCACAGCGAGGAGAGTGTGAGCTTTATATAAAGCATCGAGACTCCTGACATCTCCCAGATCAGACACGGTTTGAACAGGCTGCTCTGGAGATCCACTGTTCAGAAATGTGGACTGACTGTTTGTGGACTCGTCAACTGAAACAAAAATCAGTTTCAAGTGTCTTTTGAAAACAGTTTACTAATAACTCTTCCATTTCGACTCCTGTATTTTGTTCATTATGAATGAAGTTGCCTTCATGCTTTATAAGGGCTAACTACGTATGTTTTTTGTAAAGTGTTAGTGTCATTTCTACTTCTTCTTTAACACAAAAATGTATAACTTAAAAAAAAATGTATATTAGCCACTTTAATGGTAATTCAGGATAAACTGTGAAAATGCAATAATGGAAAACAGTAGAATAGTTCAGTATTTCATTAGTGGTCATCCACATTTGTTGCCTTATGTGTCCCCTTTTCACATTTAGAAACACATTTTTTTTTCCCCAAAACTGTTTTGAAAAAAAAACTCTTAAATATATATTTTCCATGAACAATGATCAGTAGTTAGCTGTAATATTAAGACGGTATTAACCATGCACTGGTTTTATGTAATTAATCTTCAAATAATTAATTTGGCCTCTTTGGGAATATTTAATGACTGCACAGCGGGACACTGTGCTTTTTCTCAGCAGGAATTCCCAAGCATTAAATCATTATGTAATTCAAAGGGTCCCAAAATAGTCCTTAATACATGGGGCAGTCTCTTCTCTTTGTAAAGTCGGGCAAGCTTCCCCAAAAATACACACAAGGGAAACACGATTATAGCAAAACTGGAAGTAAAATGAGGGTGGGCATTATCCATGGGTTTCAGAATGATGAAAACTTAGGGCCGTTTGTCATAGTGATTAACTAAAAGACAAAATAGTAATGTTTTAAATGGGGAAAAGTCCTAAAGATGTTTTCATACAGGAAGCTGAAATCCCAGAGTAAAGAGACTCGTGTAATTTCTTTTCATTCTCTTTATAATATTAATAAACGTCCCTGTAAAAATGTCTGAGGTTAAAGAATTAAACATGAAGTGAATGGACTGTACAGTGAACCACAGAAGTGCTTTGACATCCCCTTATACCCTTGTTTCTTCTGCAGGTTTATTTTACTTTATCAGCTCTTTTTTGCACATTTTATATATTTTAATGCTACATACTTGATAGTTTTTATGTTTAGAATATGCAAGATTCGACTCACCTTATTTCAGTTTTAACAGATTCCTTTGATGTTGGTATGAAAATAACCACATGAACCGTGATCTAATGGTGCGGTAAAAAAGGAGGATTGTACTCTGGTGGTTGTGTGTTCTCATCTCATATTTTTGGTTCCAGAGAAGGTCTATGGCCCAGTGATCATCTCATAGCATCAGTTTGGGAAAGTTGTTGACGAAACCACTCAGAGAGTTCCAGGA
>JAIEZT010000441.1:198027-231914 GCA_019594935.1 Periophthalmus modestus | reverse complement strand
ATGGCACATTTTATGATTCAAACTAATAAAAAAAAGATAACACTTTTTTTTTGTTAAATAAATCGATGCATGAGTCAGTCAGAAAAACTGTGTACCCGCACGTAAAGTCTCTTCTCATTTGGGTGGAATTTTTTGTTGTTAATGCCACAGGAAGGAGGCAGTAACTTTTATCCACCAACTTGCCACGTAACGGATGTAAGACTAGGAGACATTTTTACCACAGGTACCACCAGAAAAAGTAGGTAGATAGATAGATAGATAGATGGATAGATGGATAGATGGATAGATGGATAGATGGATAGATGGATAGATAGATAGATAGATAGATAGATAGTACCTGATGCTGGACAGGAGCAGATCCAGGGCCTCTCTGTATTTTACTCACATCACCGTATGATTCATGAGCCAGACTCAGACCTCTCAAACAGGCCGCTCTGCTCAGCATCTCATTCACGGCACAAATCATCGTACCTACACAAAAAGAATATGTGCTTTAATCAAACTACAACTATATCAGAGAAGACAGAAGTTTTATTTGGTCACACATGGGGAAATTCTAGAGCTGAAAGTTCAAGCTCAGGCGGAGAATAGAAAGAAATATGAAAATATGCATCAGAAGAATCAAAATAAATAACTTCTGAAAGACATAAATCTAAAACAACACTTCCAGAAGAGTAAATATACTCTCTATATATAAGTCTACAAATACATAAACTGTGTATTATCCACTAGTATGAAGTACAAGTACATGTGGTTATACATGAAGCAACAACATGAATTACACAAAAACACATTAACTGGTGAAATAAAACACATCCACATTACAAACAGTGGTTATGAAAAATAGAAGTTCAAACTTTAAATGGCTTGAGCTGGAAGAAAATAAATCACGCTGGATGTTTGTAACCTTCATTTCAAGGCCTCATGAGTTTCAGGAATAAAATGTGATTACATAAAATTCAGCTGCAGTGCTCACAGTCACACACCAGATGTCACCTGCTAATCGTGGATTTTCTAAGTTCAAATCTTCTGCTCTGCTTCCGTGAAAAAAAAACCTCCTGAATCATGTTTATGTGATATTCAACAACAGGATCACCTACATGTGTTTATATTACAGAGGAGAGAGGGGAGGAGGAGAGCGGAGGACCGGAGGAGGAGAGGCGAGAGAGGAGAGCTGAGAAGAGAGGAGGACAGAGGATAGCGAGGAGAGAGGAGAGAGCGAGAAGAGAGGAGGAGACGGAGGAAGAGAGGAGAGAGGAGAGGAGGAGAGCAGGGAGGAGAGGAGGAGGAGGATGAGGAGAGAGGAGAGGAGGAGGAGGAGGAAGCGAGGCACGGAGGAGGAGGAGGAGAGAGAGAGGAAGAGAGGAGGACGGAGGAGGCGAGAGAGAGAGAGAGGGAGAGGAGAAGAGAGGAGGACGGAGGAGAGAGAGAGGGGAGAGGAGAAGAGAGGAGGACGGAGGAGGAGAGAGGGGAGAGGAGAAGAGAGAGAGGAGGACGGAGGAGGAGGAGAGAGGGAGGAGAGGAGGAGAGGAGGAGAGGAGCGACGGCGGGGAGGAGAGAGAGAGAGGAGGGGAGAGAGGAGAAGAGAGGAGGACGGAGGAGGATGGAGAGGAGGAGAGGCGCAGAGAAGAGAGGCGAAGAAGGAGGAGAGAGGAGGAGAGGAGAAGAGAGGAGGACGGAGGAGAGACAGGAGAGGAGAGAGGAGAGAGGGGAGAGGAGAAGAGAGGAGGACGGAGGAGAAGAGAGGAGGCAACAAGAGGACGAAGGAGGAGAGAGGAGAGGAGACAACAAGAGGACGAAGGAGGAGAGAGGAGAGGAGGACGGAGGAGGAGAGAGGAGGAGAGGAGAAGAGAGGAGGAGGGAGGAGGAGAGAGGAGACAACAAGAGGAACGAAGGAGGGAGAGCGAGAAGAGGCCAAACAAGAGGACGAAGGGCCAGAGCGAGAGGAGGAGAGAGAGAGAAGAGGAGACGACAGGAGGACGAAGGAGGAGAGAGATGAGGAGACACGGACAGGGGAGGACGGCAGGACGGAGGAGAGAAAGAGAGGGAAAGGAGGAGACGACAGCAGGATGGAGGAGGAGAGAGAGAGAAGAGGAGACGACAAGAGGACGGAGGAGAATGTTGATGACGTCAGCTGCAAAGTATCAATAGATATGATTCAATATTTGTGACATTTACCTTTGGACCTTTTTCGTTGCAAAAGTGCAAAGTAACAACAGGGAAAAGTGTCTCTTATCCCATCTGAGAATGTGACATAACCACACTCTGAATCTGAGACCAGCGATAAAGCGCCGATATAAAGCGCAGATAAACCCGCCGATAAACCACCGATAAACCACAGATAAAACACCGATAAAACGCCGATAACCACTGATAATACTAATACTTCAATAATACTTCCGTGTATGTTCACAGTAGTGATTATAATTATATTAATAATGATAATACTTCCCGTGTATGTTCACAGTAGTGATTATAATTATATTAATAATGATAATACTTGTATGTGTATGTTCACAGTAGTGATTATAATTATATTAATAATGATAATACTTCCCGTGTATGTTCACAGTAGTGATTATAATTATATTAATAATGATAATACTTGTATGTGTATGTTCACAGTAGTATGATTATAATTATATAATAATGATAATACTTTCCCGTGTATGTTCACAGTAGTGATTATAATTATATTAATAATGATAATACTTGTATGTGTATGTTCACAGAGTAGTGATTATAATTATATTAATAATGATAATACTTGTATGTGTATGTTCAGTGATGTATCAAACTCACAGGACGTAGGCTGCTCTGTGGAGCCTCTTGGCTGCAGACAGACTCAGACTGACGGCTCTGTGGGAGCAGCTCAGGACCAGACTGTGATCTTCAGACTCGTAACAGAACATGGACAACTGAGACCACACCTGCAGCTCCACCACCGAGTCCGGCCAACTACACCCACACGCCACAGACACCAACTGTGAGAGAGAGAGATCAGACTCATCATGGACAACTGAGACCACACCTGCAGCTCCACCACCGAGTCAGGCCAACTACACCCACACGCCACCGACACCAACTGTGAGAGAGAGAGATCAGACTCATCATGGACAACTGAGACCACACCTGCAGCTCCACCACCGAGTCAGGCCAACTACACCCACACGCCACAGACACCAACTGTGAGAGAGAGAGAGAGATCAGACTCATCATGGACAACTGAGACCACACCTGCAGCTCCACCACCGAGTCAGGCCAACTACATCCACACGCCACCGACACCAACTGTGGGAAGAGAGAGGGGGAGAGGGAAGATGGGGCAAGGGACAGACAGAGAGAGGGAAAGAGAGAGAGGAGAAAGAGAAGAGGGAGAGGGCAAGGGACAGGAGGCAAGAGAAAGGGGAGGAGAGAGGGAAAGTGAGGGCAATGAAGATGAGGGAAGACAGAAGGAGGGAGGGGGAAAGAGGAGAGAGAGAGAGGATGCAGGGCAGGAGAGAGGGAAGAGGGAGAAAGACATAAAGAATGGGAAAGAGAGAAGGCAGGAAAAAATCGGGGAAAAGAAGGAAAGGAGGAAAGTAGGGGGACATTAGGGAAGACCAAAGGGAGAACAGGGGAGAGAGAGAGGAGAAGAGGGAGGGGAGGACAGAAGGGGCAGTGAAGAGTGAAGTAGAAAGAGATAATGAGATAGTGACAGTGAGGGAAGAGAGTGAAAAGAAGATAAAATGGGGATAAAAGACAGGGGAGAAGATTAGAGGGAATGGGGAATAAGGGAGGAAGAGGGATACAAACAGAAGGGGAGAGAGGCAAAGGAGTAAATGCATGTGAGATAGTGGGTGAAAGAGAGAATCATGAAGGAGAGAGGGAAACACGCATGAGGAAGAGAGAGATTAAAAGAAGTGAAAGAGAGGGGAGGGATAGAGAGTGAGCAGAGAAGAGATATGAGACAATGATGAAAGACAGGATGAGACAGGGGAAGAGGAGTGTGAGAGAGGGAGAGTGGAGAGTGAAAGAAATTGAGGCGGAGAGAAAAAAAGGCAGATAACAGAGGGTGAGAGAGACGGAAAGAAAGAAAAAAGATAAAAAGAGGGAGAGAAATGGGGGAGAAGAGGGAGAGTAGAGTTCGGGGAATGAAAGGCGAAGGGGGAGAGATGAGGCAAATCAGGGTGAAAACATGCAAAAATGGGATCAAGAGACGCTACAAAGAGAGGAGTAAATTAGGTGAGACATTAGACAGAGAAAAGAGGGTGAGCAGGAGGAGAAGTGGAGAGACACCGGACTCAAGTGTCACAAATGAACATCCAAGACAACAAATAATGTAAAAAAAAAAGGAAGCACTGGAGGTGAAGGTTACATGAGATCCCGTGTCCCAAACCGGCTGCATGTGACAATAATAAGTGATCACAGACATGTCCTAGTTAAAGGTGCATTATGGAACTTTATATTTTGCTGTTATTATATTCATTGTTTAATGTTGAACCATAGCCAAAGCATGTTGTTAGTTTGTGAATTTAGTTTACTGGCAAAGGCTTTACTTTTTCTGATTTTGATGTTACTGTTGTGTCAAAATGTTCCTCAGTTTGACATTAATCTTGTATATGTTCATGAGACAAGCAGGTGACGCTACCAAGTTACAAGAGAGGAGAGGCGCCTCCCCAGAAAAGTGAATCATTAATCCTATTTGCAGATTTGTTTTTGAAGAGTCCCGCACACTGTCTCACTCTTGGTTCACTTTCATTAGTGCAATGTTTGTACTAATAAAAGTCTTAAAACCTTTCAGTCTCAAAACATTTCAGTCTCAAAAACTTTCATTCTTAAAACCTCCCGGTCTCAAAACCTTTCATTCTTAAAACCTCCCAATCTTAAAACCTTTCATTCTTAAAACCTTTCAGTCTCAAAACCTTCCAGTCCAGTCTCACCTGTCTCCCAGTCAGGTTTGCACATTCTCCACACAAACAGATTTGAACATTTAGCCCAAATCCATGAATAATTATAACATCAGTGATTTACTTTTTGCAGTGTCTCTTCATATCGACTGTCCTCAGTTAAAATAATATTACACATGAACTCTGACTAAAACAGGAAACAACTCAGAGACCACAGTCAGAATCAATCGAGGTCAGAAAAAAGTGTTGGCGCAGTACAGATTTCACATTTATACACTAAAAGCTACACAAGACCTTAATTGGTTTAGTGTTTAGTTTAGTTAGTTATGCTAAATATTATGCAAGTTTGACAAACTTACAGCAGTACACTTACAGATCTCTCCTGCTACAAGATCTGTTCCATAATTGTTCATATTTTTCATGCTATAGCGAGTCGTCTTATTGTCTGTGTTAATGAGGCTTCAAAAACAAGCCCGTGTTTCTGTCACAATCCACCATCTTGCTGCGGTTTTATAATGTGCGTGATAAAAGAAAAAACTTCTAATCCTTCATTCTTGGCCTGAAAACAACTACTCAGCTCTTTTTGAGATGTTCCTGGCACATCCACTTCTTGCTATGTTGAAAGCAGAGTTTTGTTGTTGAGGATTAGAGGAGATATGTGATATTACATAAAGCTGTGTATTGTCAGAAAAACTGTGGTAACACTGTTTTGTTGTCCGTGGTTGCAACTATGCGACTTTGAAAATAGCTGTACTTGATTGTACTGCAGAGTGGGAAAAGAAAACAGAATATGAAATAGAGTATATGCTCTACGTCTTGTAAAATGCAGATGTTTGTGGCAGCGGCGTTTTCAAATGTGGGAAGTGAGAGATAATTCCAAACATGTCATTAGTGCCGTCACAATACTAACATTTCAAACTTGATTTCAATAAATAGACTTGATACTCAATATCAATTCTGATACCACAATAATCTCAAGATTAAATCATAGTACTTTTATACTTCTGTGTGATCCTCAGTCGTCCAGGTTCCATTCTGGTCCATGGCGTTTACTCGTCTTTATGGTCTTAAAATGTTCTGATACAGCTCAATATTCTAAAGCTCTTCAGAAAAGGTTCATTTCTGTCCTGAGAAAATGACTTTTTAGTATCAATACTTACTAAAACTAGAATTCAAACGAGATACTCGAGAGCATCAGTTAGTTTCTGATTTTCTTACATACAACAGGGAAACTTTAAGAAGATTTGAACATTTAAGCACTAGTGGAATATTTGTATAATATTGTTTTTACTTTATTGTGTTGTTTGAGACAGAATTATTTAGAGATTTGTTGCTCATGTGTTACAAATAATTCTTATGAAAACTGAATTGTTCTCATTGAATTAAAAGCAGCCCTTAGGATACAACTTTAATTAATAATGGGGTATTTTTTGTACAGTCTTATTTATGGCTTAGAAAGAGACAAACTCACGTCTGATGTTTTCAGTAACTTGTTTTGAACATTTTTGTGTCCTGTTTGTGATTCACTTTTCTCTGTTTAGTAAAAGTGTGTCATAGACATGTTTTGGCGTCTCTTTATGTAAAGCATGAGGTTTGGCTCATGTTCGATGTGTTATTCACTGAAATGTAATATATTTGATCTTTATTCACGATCGAGGTGCATCCATAAACAGGAAACAGCTGTGGAGTTTGTGCTAACTTTGTTTTACTCAACACTTAGGACAGTGGTTTATCACAAGATCAAGTCAGTTTGGTGAGAAATTATTATTTTCTGCTTTTTCCATCTTGTTTTCTCCTGACTTCTTTCTTGTCCAATCATTTCGTTTGGTCGTTTACCGTGCCTGGAGTTGTTCCATACCGAGCACAGACCCCTCTGGGAGGTAATACTCTCAGGGTCAGACGGGAAGGTTTGTTTCACCTTAAACAGTGGAGACGTGACTTTACGCTACATGATAATATGAAAGATACAAATATATATTATGTTGAAAATTATATTCTACCATCTAAAATATCGTGTGGCTGTTTTTATTGCTCTTTTCTCTAAATCTTCCAGTGTTTTTCTATTGTCTAATCAGTTTCAAAATTGTTATTGTATCAAGCCATTGTCTTAGTATCAAAACTGAGTTTAAAATTGTATTAGTTTTGTGACAACGTTAACCCTGAAATGACCTGTGGGTGGTGTTGTTAAAGGGCTTTTGCAGCATAGAACTCAGTGCAACATCATGCACAAATAGATCACAATATGACACTGTTAAAGTCCAAATAAAGAGTAACGACTCTAACACGGCAGCAGGTGACGCCTTATGACGGTATTAAAACATGTTGTGATTTTGATTCAGACATGTTTTCAGTGTCCCTTTGGCCAACGCTACATCTGTTTCACCATCTGGATCACACCCTCTGCAGGACAACAAACCAATACCCACACAGCATAATAAAACAACAGAGCACATACTGTGGAGAGAGCAGGGAGGGAGAAGTCCATCTGTCCAGGGCTCCTATTGCACTGAAACATCTCCAGCCCCACCAGCACACGCGTCATAGCTCGCATCTCTGCGTTTGCACTCTGGAAATAAGAGAAAAGTCTGGGGTTATTACAAACATGTGCATTTTATTATACAGCAGGTAAAATGAGGACAAAATAAATGACAAATACGAGGTAAATAGAAGGTAAATGTCATCTCTGCTGATGGTCCGTGTGCCCCGCGTCCTGATTTCAGAAGCCTCTCGTATCCGTCTTTTCTATTTTTGTCCTCTGTTCCTACGATTTTGACCCTGGCCCAGTCCATGTCATGGTTTTCCCTTTACAGTGGTCAGAAATGACAGATTTTAGGTTTTCCTGTGTTGCTTTTTTCTTCTCCAGATCTTTTTGTGTTCCTTTTCCATGTGTTAAACATTCTTCCCGTCTCCCCAGTACATGGTTTATTGTATATTTTGTACAGAATCTTGTATTTTGTATTTGTTCTCTGGTTCGATTCTGTCTTTGGGATGTACCAGGAGTCGTCAGAGTTTGGTGTGTGGTTTTATTACTTTGATGCTGTGTTTTCCTCATGCTCTTTGTATCTGTTCTATGGTAGTGTCATTATGTCTTTATATTCAGTCACCTTATTTTTTGCGAGTTTTTTGTTTTTGTTTGTTCTCTACCTGTCGTTTCCCTCACTTTATGGCCAATGTGTGACACTGACATTGTCTGAGTGCTGGTGTGATGCTGGTGTGATGTTGGTGTGATGCTGGTGTGATGCTGGTGTGATGTTGGTGTGATGCTGGTGTGATGCTGGTGTGATGTTGGTGTGATGCTGGTGTGATGCTGGTGTGATGTTGGTGTGATGCTGGTGTGATGCTGGTGTGATGTTGGTGTGATGTTGGTGTGATGCTGGTGTGATGCTGGTGTGATGCTGGTGTGATGCTGGTGTGATGTTGGTGTGATGCTGGTGTGATGCTGGTGTGATGTTGGTGTGATGCTGGTGTGATGTTGGTGTGATGGTGGTGGTGATGCTGGGTGTGATGTTGGTGTGATGTTGGTGTGATGCTGGTGTGATGCTGGTGTGATGCTGGTGTGATGCTGGTGTGATGCTGGTGTGATGCTGGTGTGATGCTGGTGTGATGTTGTGTGTGATGCTGTGTGATGCTGGTGTGATGTTGGTGTGATGTTGGTGTGATGTTGGTGTGATGCTGGTGTGATGTTGGTGTGATGTTGGTGTGATGTTGGTGTGATGCTGGGTGTGATGCTGGTGTGTGATGCTGGTGTGATGCTTGGTGGTGTGATGTTGGTGTGATGTTGGTGTGATGCTGGTGTGATGTTGGTGGTGATGATGGTGTGATGTTGGTGTGATGTTGGTGTGATGCTGGTGTGATGCTGGTGTGATGTTGGTGTGACGCTGGTGTGACGTTGGTGTGACGCTGGTGTGACGCTGGTGTGACGCTGGTGTGACGCTGGTGTGACGCTGGTGTGACGCTGGTGTGATGCTGGTGTGATGTTGTGGTGTGATGCTGGTGTGATGCTGGTGTGATGTTGGTGTGATGCTGGTGTGATGCTGGTGTGATGCTGGTGTGTGATGTTGGTGTGACGCTGGTGTGACGCTGGTGTGACGCTGGTGTGACGCTGGTGTGACGCTGGTGTGACGCTGGTGTGACGCTGGTGTGATGTTGGTGTGATGCTGGTGTGATGTTGGTGTGATGCTGGTGTGATGCTGGTGTGATGTTGGTGTGATGTTGGTGTGATGTGGTGTGATGTGATGCTGGTGTGATGCTGGTGTGATGCTGGTGTGATGTTGGTGTGATGCTGGTGTGATGCTGGTGTGATGTTGGTGTGATGCTGGTGTGATGCTGGTGTGATGTTGGTGTGATGTTGGTGTGATGTTGGTGTGATGCTGGTGTGATGTTGGTGTGATGTTGGTGTGATGTTGGTGTGATGCTGGTGTGATGCTGGTGTGATGCTGGTGTGATGTTGGTGTGATGTTGGTGTGATGTTGGTGTGATGTTGGTGTGATGTTGGTGTGATGTGTGGTGTGATGCTGGTGTGATGTTGGTGTGATGCTGGTGTGATGCTGGTGTGATGCTGGTGTGACGTGGTGTGACGTGGTGTGACGCTGGTGTGACGCTGGTGTGACGCTGGTGTGACGCTTGGTGTGACGTTGGTGTGACGTTGGTGTGACGTTGGTGTGACGTTGGTGGTGTGACGTTGGTGTGACGCTGGTGTGACGTTGGTGTGATGCTGGTGTGATGTTGGTGTGATGCTGGTGTGATGTTGGTGTGATGCTGGTGTGATGCTGGTGTGATGCTGGTGTGATGCTGGTGTGATGCTGGTGTGATGCTGGTGTGATGCTGGTGTGATGTTGGTGTGATGTTGGTGTGATGTTGGTGTGATGCTGGTGTGATGTTGGTGTGATGCTGGTGTGATGCTGGTGTGATGCTGGTGTGATGCTGGTGTGATGCTGGTGTGATGTTGGTGTGATGCTGGTATGAGGATGGTGTGATGCTGGTGTGATGCTGATGTGATGCTGGTGTGATGCTGGTGTGATGTTGGTGTGATGCTGGTGTGATGTTGGTGTGATGCTGGTGTGATGTTGGTGTGATGCTGGTGTGATGCTGGTATGAGGATGGTGTGATGCTGGTGTGATGCTGGTATGAGGATGGTGTGATGCTGGTGTGATGCTGATGTGATGCTGGTGTGATGCTGGTATGAGGATGGTGTGATGCTGGTGTGATGCTGGTGTGATGCTGGTATGAGGCTGGTGTGATGCTGGTGTGATGCTGGTGTGATGCTGATGTGATGCTGGTGTGATGCTGGTGTGATGCTGGTGTGATGCTGGTGTGATGCTGGTGTGACGCTGGTGTGATGCTGGTGTGATGCTGGTATGAGGCTGGTGTGATGTTGGTGTGATGTTGGTGTGATGCTGGTGTGATGCTGGTGTGATGCTGGTGTGATGCTGGTGTGATGTTGGTGTGATGCTGGTGTGATGCTGGTGTGATGCTGGTGTGATGCTGGTGTGATGCTGGTGTGATGCTGGTGTGATGCTGGTGTGATGTGTTGTTGGTGTTGAACTATTTGAATAATGTTCTACTGACAGTTTATACATGACGAGATGTTCTGAGGTCCAGAGGAGACATTGACCAGTGTGCGTTGGTTTCCTTTATACTGTGTCTTTATGCTGCCGTCCTGTTGGTGGTGTTTATGTCCAGAGATGGTGTTTTACTGTCCTTCTTCTCTTTGTCTGTTACCTCCTACTTTTATTTCCTCTAAAATGTCATGTATGTGTTGTTTCCATAGTCTGGGTCTGTATTATGATGTGGCTGGAGACTGGGTCACTCATGGCAAACCCTTCGTCTGTCTATATATTTAGCGTTTGCACTGAAAGTGGATTTAGCCCTGAAAGTTAGGAGCTGTATTATATGTTATTGTAAAAATTGTGCCTCAGTGTGGTCAGGCGTGGTCAGTCTGATAGATCTGCCAGATCTGTCAAACTGACCACGCCGGGGAACAGCAGTTGATAAGAGACATGTCACAGCAACTGACACGTCTGTCAGAGGCAGACGTCCTACTGCTGAAACAAGTATATAAGCTATTTTATTAGAAAAAATCACAACGTTTGTTATAAAAACAGGACAAAATGGATTTTGTAAACATAACACACTTTGCTCAATTTGTGCACTACTATTACTAATAACCTTTTTGATAGATTGTCGCCACCTTCTTGCCTCTATGGAGATGTTATTACTTTATGTTCAACTGTATGACATTATCAGTCATTTTATCACAAAAAAACAAAACAAAAAGAAAAATAACACACACATGTGCATTCTTGTTGTGGGCAGGCTCGCCCCTCTACAGATCTAACCTGGTAACTGGAGCTTGATGAGTTGAATGTGGTAATGTGGAACATTCCAGGGAAAGAAATAACATGTAACAACAAACATGTGGAAAAGCCTCTTCAACATGATCTCTGATATTAATTTGTATTGAAAGACTCAAAAGGATCGAGACGTTGTGTAAACTTTGTATCAAACTGCTGCTTATACAATTAAACATTTTCAAGAACTACATTTCTAAGAAACTTAAACAACTCTGGTTAAGGTACTTTACAAGAGCAAAAGATACAAATGAATAAAAAACAAGACAAACACATGCATCAAAACTAAGAAATAACAGAGACAAACCCTGAGCTAAACCTGAGGATTAAACTGATCCTAAACTGGGATCAGACCAGGACAAGTGTAACAAAAGTTAAGACAAAAGGAACTAAACCAGTTTCTACTGTAACATGAACTGTAAGACTCCGGAGTTTTACCAGAGGAAACCTCCACAGAACGACTGAGAGCAGCTTCCACTGAGCTTTGAATGCACACCGCTCACTGTCCCAAGTTTAATTATACAAAGCATAGAGCTAAATGTTCAATATATTGCTATAAATTATCCATGGCAATGCAGTGTGATCATGATACGTGTCCCAAATGCGGTGGAGTCGGCCTTGTTGATAATTCATGTCTGACAAAGTGTGGAGAAAGGCTTGATGATGAATGATTTATGATTGTAATTAGAGATAAACTCCTGTGATGTGTTTACGAGGCATGACATGATACAGATCTGATACGGCTGTGGTTCAAAGTAACGAAGGAGACAAAGGCTGAATTTAGAATCATTTTGGTAATTTAGGCTAAAACAATTACACGCAAGTGAGAAGATCAAGTTGTTTCGTGAAACTAGAGCAGTGAGTAGACACTTCACCCAAAACAACAGAATGGAAAGGATCAAGAGGGGAATCAAACCTACTGGAGACAACAAACGTCCTGACTCCAGCCTGTGAAGATATATCACCTAAAATGACACGTTTATGTTCATATGTTCATTAGGGCTGAAGACTCTACCCTGACAATGTTCAAACTAAGCTCAAAATTAGGTCAGAATAATGACTGTATCTGTCTATCGTCGCATAAATGATGGACAATACTTTTTTGGGTCAATATTTATAGTAGGGACTTTTTTTTTTACTAGTTTCTGTTCATTTTCAGTACTAAGACCTGAGCTGTAGAAGGTTGAATAAATAACTGTGTTCACTCCATGTAGATACTTTTTATGGGGATAATCCTGCTTTAGGGTTATTTGTGTCAGTGGAATGAATTTGTTTCAACTTTAACTTTCAACTTTAACTTTACTCATATATCAGACTTGTAAATGTGTTAATCACGACAGGCTGTACACTGAACTTTCTTTGCCTTCACATTTAGCATTACCACCTACAGAATACAAAGAATAAAGAGAATATAGGGCTGTATTTGCATAGTCTGAACAGAACAATGAACTCTTGTGGTTACAGCTACAACATAAAGACGCATTACCCCACTAAAGCCAGGCCTCTGTCATGTGTTTGAATTATTAATGTGACTTTATATAAGATGTGTAAATGTAGGCTGAGCACATTTTAAATGAATGCAATTATGACAATGTGCCACAGCAGCCACAATCATTCCTTATGCTTTAATTTTTAAATATTTACCAATTAAAAGTTTTCTAAGATGTTAATGAATAATGTTTTCACTAACGCAAAGTGACAAAAACTTTTAAAAAGATTCCAGCTAATAACATGCACAGATAATCAGTTGCTGCCAGTGAATAAAAAATGACAGTCAGGAATCATAAAAAGTACAACATTAACATATCAGTTTAAATGAAATGTCTCAATTTTTAGCTAAATAAATTGAAGAACTCGTTTGCAATTTGAAAATCTGTAAACGGAGCTGAAAATCATTTAATGAATGGTCCAATTAAATAGTTCTTTCCTGCTTCTATTTGATCCTCGTTTAATAAAGCTTCAAATGAATAATGATGTGCACAGAACTGATCAAAATGTGATTGAGTCATTTATCATCAGGAAATACTCTAAACTGAAGAAAAGGGCTCAATGTTTCACAGCATTTAAAAGTATTGAAAAGGTATTATTTACAAAAATGTATCTTTGTTACACATTAGTGAAAATAATTCTCCTTAACCAGTGAACCTGACACTATTTCTAAGTCCATGTAACAAACGTCTGTGTTTTTGAAGGTGGCTTTGTTAAAATCCTTTAGCAGCAGCTGTAGTGATTTGAAACGCAGTAACTCAAATGTTGTCGAGTATTGTTTCTGCAGAAGTCTCACTCAACATGACCTCAGCCCTGAGAGAAGATTCAATCCCCACGTCATCTGTGAAGGTCTTCTCCTATTTCTCAACAATCACGTTCACCCACAGCTTCTCAAAATATGCTCTTCACTTTTAAAACATTTATTTTATATCTGCAAATAGAAGACGCATGTATGTATGTATGCATTTGGGTTTTTATCAATGGTACATGGGGATATAAACAAAAACGTCATAGTCTAATTAATTAAAATTTAATGTAAGATACACATGTTCAGTGTCATTCTGTGGAACATTCCAGTAAAAAAAACACAGCAAACCTTTATAACCTTGTATAATTGTTATTTGAGAGTGGTGGTACCTCGTCCCCCAGGTCCAGGGCTGAGCCGATCTGCTGCTGTAACAGTCTCTTGGTCTGGACCCATGTGGACACCACCTGGCTCCTCACTGCTATCGGGACCAGCTCCCCCGGGACACTGCCACTGGACAACTTTAGAGCCAACTCACACAGCTGCCAGGAGGAAAACATGCCACTCAGAATCACCTTTACTACAATTTTACAATTTATTTATAGACAACATGTACCATAGTTGGGCTGTATAACTATTTCACGAGCCAAGATCACTCAACAGAATCTGCAAACCCTGATTTATTTATTTAGTTATGTATTTAGTTAGATGGTTAGTTGAGGATTGGATTAAAAAAACATTAACATTATACCATGACTATACCTGAATGACTGAAATGAGTAAAAATAGTTAACCAGGGCTCACATTATTAACGATAAATTGGCACAAAATATTAAGATCTCAAAAAATACAACCAGGCCAAACCGTGGGTGAAACAGCCTGAAAAAACACATTTAGTGAAAGCAGTATTTTGAGTATATATGGAACGGTTCTACCCAGCAGTACATTGCCAACACAAGTATCTTAGACCCTGGTTCAGTCTGGACATTGCGTTGCCTTAAGCCTCTGTCAAACTCTCCACTCAGCCCATACTGACAGTGCAGTGAAAAAGAGCAGAGAAAAACCAGGACGACTTTGTTCAAGACCCACACTGTATCTGACCTTCGCTGAACTCTGCACTATTTATGAAAAATGCATTAGGGACGACGATTTCCACCCAAAGAGAAACAGATAAGATGAAATGTGGTGAATAATTCAATGCTAAAATGACTTTTATCCCGGGTTACAGCTGATATTCATGAAATCCTTTGAATGAGAAAGAAGAAAGAAAGGCAGAGTTAATTGGAGCAGTGGGAAGATGTGACAAATCTGGTAACTTCAGTGGCACAAATCCACTTGTATGACAGGTACATGTGATTGTCTGTGTGCAAAACTAGAAGTAAACAAGCAAAGGTAGAATTTCTGCTGTAACTGCGCATCTGATTGAAAACTTATTAAAGATAAAAGATATTGCAGCATACGCATGTGTTTTCCAGTCCAATATTATGTTTGCACAATCCATTTATTAGTTCAGTACTCTGGCCAGTGATAAAAACTACAAATATCTACTATAACCTGCTTCTGTAAGAAAGTAAAGCGACGTCTGTGTAAGGCAGTGTCCAGCCCGTCATTTCTGGGGTCAATATTTATCGTGCAGACTTTTTCTTTGCATTAATGGGGAACTTTTTGGTTATTTTTCTGAGCTACAATGAGATTTGAGCTGTAGAAGGTTTAATTATGAACTATGACTCATTATAGACACAAACTAACTACTTATACCCCCCCCACACACACATGTACATACATACAACTGATCTATTGAAACAAATATTGCAGATATCTTACTATTTAACCAATGACTATATATTGTTATTAAGGCCTGAACTGAAGTGTATGCGTCTGTATAAAGTCAGGCTCCAAACGGACTGAATGTGGTGATTCAATCCCAAAGTAATTTCTCCAGGTCTCCCCGTCTCACTCACCAATCTGTCCACCCACGTTATCTGTCTGTTACTGTCAGAATACAGGTCAAAATATATGATTGCATATGTTTCACAAACTGTATCATTTGTATGAAATAAGTCATACATCCCGTGTGCTCCCAGGAAAATGGATTTCAGGAGGTGATCTTTTGAGTTAGAACAAAATGAATCTGAGTACTGGTATCTGTCAGGTAGGTTACACACCGTCCACCTACTGCCAGTAAATCGATTAAATAAAACATCAAGATATGAAGAAAGTAACTCACTGGGATTTTCAGCAAGTTTGGTTTAATTCTGTGGTTTTGTGTTTATTCTTTCTCTGCATGTAAACTTCTGTAAATCTGTGAGTCTCCAAAAAGAGTAACATAAGTTTGATGAGGTATTATTATACAAACATTATGATACACTTTATAATAACTGCACTTATTCAAGTCTTAATAAAGCATGAACGCAGACTTAAATCATAATGAACAAATAGTTTATTAAGAATGATTCAGGTTTAGTTACTACTTACCATAACTCTAAAGTCAAACCCAAACCTTTTACTTAAGTGGTTATTAAACCTGAATCAGTCTTAAACTATTTGTTCATTATGATTTAAATCTTTATGTTTTCAGAAGATATCACAAAATTCTACAGGCCAATATAATTTAAAACAGATGGGGGAAATTAAACTGAATATTGTAATAATGCAGATTTTTGTTTCCATGATTTTCTAGGGTCTAGTCACAAATAGAAATGATCAGGTTCAACATGTATAAATTTACCTTTTGGATATTTAAAGTAATCAGTGTAATCAATAGGAAAATCATCTGAAAGTATGACATCCTGACATGGTAAATAGTTTTCCTCTGGCTGTACCTCCAGAGCCTTGCGGGCGTCTTGCAGGGCGGATGGGTCCAGGACAGGCCCGCTCACACCGGCAGCACCTCCTCTGCCTTTACCTCTGTCCACTGGCACTGGCGTCTCCACCGCGGCAGGAGCAGACAGGGGCTGGATGAGGCCTCGAGCGACAGTGTTACACAGCATCGCAAACAGAGCACGATCCCTAAGAGAGCAAAAATACATCAGACTCACATCAGACCTAAAAATAAACAGGAACTCTGGGCTAACAGGACAAACAAATTTATGTTTACAAGTTTCTTCAAGGAAATGTGCATTTTCCAAAACGCAGTGGGTTACATAATGAATATAATTACTGCCTTAGGAGGTTTGGGTTGTGCTTGGCTCTCCAGAAGCAGAGGTTAAACTGCTTTTTTGCTTTGTGAATGCACCAGTGAATAGGGCCGCAGAAAACGTCACCACGACATGTTTGACAGACTCTGAAATTACTATTGTAGCGTACGCATAGGTGTCTGAATAGGAGTAATTTGCTAGTTTCACCTGAAGGGATAGAACATGTTTACCCAGAGGTCCTCAGGGGCTGGGTAAGTGATTGACAGGCGGAAGAAACCTATTCACATGGTCACTGAAAATGTGCAGTCATCAGAGTTCAAACGCGGAGGCTGGTTTATGAATGGCATGCTATTAAAGTTTTCAAAATAAGCAAAACTCGACTCTTTTATAACTTCTTAGATGGGTAAAGTCTGGGCTTGCATCATAATAACGTTGAGCTAGTACAAAGGACACAAAATGAAAAGTTGAATAATTGTCCATGCATAATCTTAGCTGTGATGAGTCTGATGAAAAATAACACTTGTTTAGATATGTGTCATTGGATTATTTACTCCTTAATTTAGTCTTTGATCTTGCATCGTTTGAACATTTTAATATAAATACAAGCATCGGAGAGACAAAAACACCTAAAATCAGGTATCATAATAACCATAATATCGCCTTTTCAAGACACTCAAAGCCCGAGTTGCTTCCTAGTGGTTCTTATCCAACAAAATGCTGTTTAAAATTCAGTTTCCTACAGTATCACAGAGCTGCTTTTGCAATTCACTGGATAAAGTAAAAGGTGTTTTCCTGAAATAGAAGAAATAAAAGTCAGGCCCTTTAACAATTTGCTGCATTTATTGTCTCCCAGTGGGTGATAGTAGGTTGTCCTGGGGCAGACTGATGGACATGTGCCGTTCTACAGTTGGCTACGAGGCCTCTGGTCATTCAAAAAGTCCGAAAGCTTCTGGTTACTGACGAGTACTGAGGTGTAATCTTGAGGACGTTAACCGAACAAAAGTAATAATATTTACTTTTTGAATTTGGCTTTTTATCATGGCTTTTCTCATCACTCTGAAAATCATGAATAAATGATACCAAAGGCTCACAACCTTTTAGTTCCACCAAACTAAAGATTTGGCTTTGTAAGTAGCACTAGATCTATTCCAGGGCTAATCTACGGCTCAATCGGTTCTAAAAGTGGATTACATTGTTACAAAATCACCTGAACACTGTGTTATACTGTATATACATAGATAATGGGCAGCTCTAACACTAAGGAAACCAACTGAACAAATATACCAATGATATTACTGTACTGTAATACTTTGAGCTTACGTCTATTCTCTGACTAAGGTACGATAAAACAGTGGTACTTTGACAGCCAGCCTACCCTGTGAACTGCATCTTCTGCATTAGCTCCACCACAGGTCTGAAAGTGGGCAGGAGGAGCTGATAGCGCCTCTGTGAGAGTAAGTGCTTGTTATAATTCCACAGGTAAATGGCGGCGTTTGCAACAACCCACGACTCGGAGATCTCTGCCCCGAGTTCAGCTGCACGCAAGAAACTCGAGGAGGCGTAGGCTGACAGAGAAATGATCCAATCTCTGCACAAAGACAAGACGAGTGGGAAAAGAAAGGTTGGCAAAGAATACTGATAACAATGCAAAAAACAAAGGTATCTCTACAATAAATAAAAGAAATAACTTTAAAGCAACACCAGGTAACTTTCTGGAGCTATCACTTTCCAATGAAATAGAAAGTTAAAACCAAATATTCTCCATGAGACTCAGAACATTTTATGATTATCGTCAGAAGGACAAGAGTTTTATGGACATACACGTCTGCTCACAGTAAGTTTTTAATTTTTCAGTGGATTAAAAAACACAACATGAAAAAAATCCATTTATGTTAATCTATTTTTAGCTGAAAAGTTACACGATGGAGCTTTATCAAAATAAACTTATCTTGAATTCAGAATCATATTAATCTTGACCTAATTAGTTAACATTCATTAACTTACGGACATATTTGCAATTTTCATGCCCGGTTGAATAAGAAAAAAAAAAATGTAAATAACTAACTGTTGTATGTCTAAACTAGTCCAAACTACTCAAATCCACACTGTTATTCTGAAGAGTACAATTATTTAGCCTGAAAGCAGCTACAGTGGAAGACAGTTATGCTAATGTGCTAAGCTTTCCCTATTGCAGGATGCAGCAGGAGACAGAGGAGCCCCTTAAAGATGTTGTGAAGGTTATTCGTAATGAGGCGTTCACCACACATTTGTCTAAGCACCTGGATGCACAGCAGCAGCTTTCACTAACAATAATGTCACCACTTGCTGAAACCACATTAGTGTATTCAGTATTGCACATTTTAAACAGTGGGTGGTGATGCAGAAGTTACACTTTTGAAAAGGTTGCGAAAGGTGGCATCAACTTTGTGTAGATCAGTTGCAAACTACAGTCCAGATCCATGTCCTCAAATCAGACTCATCTCCCGTGTCATTTTACTGTATATTTTAACCATTTGCACTTGTGTGGTTGTGTTAAAGAGGTTATATCATGGTATTTTCTGATCCATGCTATGTTGTTTTCTCATCAAAAGGCCTGTCAAGATAACAAATTTAGTAGTTTAGTTCAATATCTGTATAAAAGATAATATTGAAACTAAATTATTCAACTGAGACAATGACCCTAAAGGAAATTTAGCTAAAAAACAAAACCAAACCCTAAATGTACAATATTGTTAAAACATGAGCTGCTCTTTAAATAGTTGAATGCAACACTTAAAAAATGTATATCACAATTTCTTTGGAGCCAAATCACAACTTCAGTTTTATCAAATGTATGTACACTGTGTATTTTTCTGTTGGTTTTAAGAGGTTAATTAACTAATCTGTCTCTAAGTTCTAATTTCGCTGACTGGTTAACTCCAGCTGTCATTCCACCAGAGCCTCAGAGTCTAAGCAAAAGGAGAAGTGAGTGTGGAAAGTGTCGAGTTTTTAACACAGAGATGCATTAAATAGAAATACCAAATCATGATGTGACAATAAGACCAAACAGCAGCTCATCAAAAGGAAGAGGTCATAATTTTTATCGTCACATTACCCAGCCGTAGTCTAATGTAGAGCTGCACAATTTGGGGGAAAAAAAGTCGAATTGCAAATTTTCTGCAATTGTGATTAGATGTGCCCATCGTTAACAGCTCCAGCAGCAATGACATGAACTGATAAAATAATACAAGTCTCATGCATTTCAGATCATGTTTGTGGAGGTCGAAACTACAGGTGCCACCATTTCTTTCACATAAAAAGACAGGACATTTTGTTCTTTGCAGAGAGCATTCTAATATCAGTGAAATAATTGCATCCTTTGCTATTTTATCTCTCACTGTGATTTTGGTTTGTCTGTGATATAGTGTGCAGTCCTAGTCTAATGTGTAAAGAATGTGTATTTTTCTATAGGAAGACTAGTAGCACGCTCAAGGAAATGCCAGTCTGAACAAGAATTCAAGTGGATGATTTGCTGTGACAACCCCTGCAGGGAGAACTTCAAATAAATTAGTTGTAATCTAACCAAACCCACATCTAGCATCAATCTTGCCCTAAGGTTTTAACAACATTTTTATCCTCCAAAATATCAAAACCAACCAATTTGAGAAGGATTAAGAAATATGTTCAAAGTTTGTACCTGTAAACAGTCCAATCAGCGTCGTCATCAGACACACGCTGCTCCGTTACGAGAGGAGGGACGGGACGAGAGTTAAGCTGCACCCCTTCTGTGTGGAGCTTCTGAACAACAGCCTAAAAAAAACATCAAAATATGTTCATTTGTCAAATTCTAGGGATTACAGAGTGTATGACAACTATTTTGACGACTCTATAAACCGAGCTGAAAAGAGCACCTCATGCAGTGTTCTTGTCACCATCTCAAGAGCGTTTTAAACGCCACTTTTGGCTGATCAAAGAAATGGAAAATATCCCGTGATGACTTTATTTCAGTGGCAGAAAAGACACTCAAGACAAAAGGAGCCTCCTCTTTGCGGGAGTCTCATTAAGTCAGTAGTGATGATGGTATTCTTAAGAAATATCAGTGGTTTGAAGAATAAAGGGGAAGAGTTGGGGCAGGGGGCAGAGGCAGGGTGAAAGTCTGATTTGGTCCAACTCATGCTGTGGATCGGTGCCTTTATTTCCTTCAAAGCTGCTGGATCTCTTTGGACTCTGGAAGTTTAAGCTCGAGGCAAAGCGGGAGTGGGGTAAGACAAGATACACGATAAGACAAGCTACAAACACATTTACAACTACAGTCAGTCTGCCTCTAGGACCCGTTTGCATCAGTCAATCAGGTTTATGGCCGTGTAAGATGTTTGTTTGATGAATTATACAGTTTGGTTACAGTATTTTCAATGAGCATGTTAAAGGAATAAAATATATGGTGTGATAATAGGTACAGAAATCAATGAAATGTCAAGTCAGGCGCAGTATTGATTAAACTTTGCTGCACGTGTAGAGCTAAGTTTGAGGCAGCAGATAGAATGAAAGAGCGAATGTTGTTAGGTTTGTCACCAAATCATAAAGCAGAATTAGCCCCAAAAAACTAATCTAAGTGTACAATAAATGTTTAAATGCAGGCTCAAAACGGTTCTGTTTAGCTGTGTATAAAGGTTTTTATTCTGCATTATTCTCTTTTAAATGAACGTTTATGATGATTGTTTATGTTTTGCTTTGTTGTATTGTGATTTTAATGTCTTTTTTATTCGGTAAAGCACTTTGAATTACTTTGTATGCAACTTGTGCTATACAAATAAACTTGTCTTGCCTTTTATTGCCATAATTCAGCCTTCTGCAGCTTAAATCTTATCACAGTAAGTGATAAGTACAGAAAATAGCCAAAGTTTTCCCACTAGTACAAAGAAAAAGTCCCAATGTTAAATATTGACCCCCAAAAATGATAGTTCCATCTGTCATGTATTGAATAATACGTTGACATGGTATTTATCGTGACAGACCTTGTTATTAAGATTATAACATTAGAAATGGACCCTTTAAAGTCACATTTTTAGAATAGTTGCACGGACACAGCCTGGTACAGATGTAAACATTCTATCCAACTGATTTTAATAAGACAAAATAAAAATATGACTTATTACAATATCAAACTTCCAGCTCCATTTTCCAAAGTTCATACATTTAAGCAGGATTTGAAATAAAACTAAAAATCCAATGAACTGTTGTGGTTTTTGTGTGATTTGTCCAACATGATTTAAACATGTTTATTACATGATTGTTAACATTTCTGCAAATTTCAGCTCTAATCAGTACGTCCATGAACTAATCTCAGTGCTGTTATTCACTGCACTGTAACGAGGGTCTGATGTTACTCACGTGTGAGGAAGTGTTTGTCATTCATCAAAACCCTGTTTTTTATAGTTTACAGTGTTCGTTGGCAAACAGAAGCTCCGCCAGTGTAAATGCAACAGAGCCAACCTGTGAAAAGGTACCAGCCTTTATAAAGTGTTCTGTTCACAAACACTGTATAAGAGTGCATCACTATAAGAGGATGAGAGTCCAAAGGCCAGACTGAGATGTTCAGAGGAGGGACACTGAATATAAGAGTAGAGGGATGCTGAGGTTACAGGAGGCTTAGAAGTAGGAGAAAATCAGAGCCATATTCAATATGAAAAATACAACAACAGATTCATATACTTTAGTGACAGTGTAGGGCATTTTCAAGGACAAAATCATTGGATTTTGAAGGTTTCTGACTAAAAGCAGCAGATGCTGGTGTTTTTCCAACATTGTAAGAGAAGACTGATTGGATTATTTTGACTATGGGACTTTGGCAGAAGATTGTGGTGTCTGAGTGCCCTTTCATTTCCCGCTGTGTGAGTGACAATCAATTAGCATCAAAGGCAGACATCAAAACAAGACTCTTGTTGTAGTTATAATATCTATAGTATAACTAATATAGAAGCAGAAAAACATTCTTGCATAAATTACGTGAGAGAAATAGACTACCTCTGCATTTATGAAGTGGATTTCAGCCAACAGGCGCAGCAGTTCTCTGTTGCAGTCTGCAGTAGTTTGAACTGGGCTTCCTCTTTTTGAAGAACTAGCTGCAATGATGAAAAATTATGAAAACATTTACAAACTAGATGAGTCATTTAATATTGGATTATAAGCAATATATTTAAGTGCATATGTCAGATTAGACGACCCAATTCACCAAAACATAATATAGTGATATTTCAGATTTTATGTTTATTCTGTTTTTGATTTTTAGATTTTTATTTTGGTTACATTTATAATTTTACCTCCTGGTTGGACACAGGGAGCAGATGTGACATACGTAATATCACTATTACTTTGCAACCATAATAAACAACAGTCAAAACTTTATCTAAAATGTATTGTTACGGGGTTAGAGTCCCCGGTGAGGGTTAAAGTCCCTCACGAAGCCATGTTCAGGTTAAAGTCCTGTTACAGGTTTGAAATTTTGAATTGTATTGTATTATTTGTGTGATTTCAGTGTCTTTCTTATTCTGTGAACCACTTTGAATTACCTTGTGTACAAATTGTGCTATACAAATAAACTTGCCTTGCCTAAAAAATAGATGACAACACCTTTATCTGTTAAATCCATGTTTAATCTGTCAGAAAAATGTTTTCCCTGGGCATCCCTGCATTTGGATGTAAGTTTCAGCAATGATGCCACAGATAGAGACATTGCATCACTCCTATTTCCAGACAATTAAGGACAATACTTTACAGTACACGTCTCGTTTAATATTGGATTTCATAAGCAATATATTAAGGTTTTCCAGAAGCCGCTCTTGAGATATCACTAATATTGCTCTGAGGCTTTCTTTTTAGGTTTTGAGAGTTTTATTTTCATACCCTCTGCCTCAGGATCCTTCATCTTCTCACTGTTTGCCTTGGACAGTTTCCATCTCCCATCGTCATAAAGCAGACAGAACCGGCACGCTGCTCGACACACATCCCACTCTTCCTCTTCCTCGCCGCCGTCTTCGCCAGTGCTGCCCAAAGCTTCAGCCTGCACCAATCACCAAACCAGGAAAAACACTGTCTAAAGGTGGGCCTGGGTCAATGTGGAGGCAGTAGTAGTAGTACAGCGTGTGTGTTTTTATAAGGTATAATATAGGGGGAATATGGCCAAAAAATAAAATCTGGATTTTTTTGTACACACTGGATGATTAGGGTTTTAATGGTCAGAGTAGGGGACTTTCAAATGGAGGATAGTTTTACGTTTCAATCTTATCATGTGCTATTACTTAAGAAACTGTAGAGTGCTTTAAATAACATTTGCATAGATATTTAATTGTAACTGCACATTAACTCTGCTTTGCAAGCAAGAAAGTTGGGAATAAACTTGTTTTCAACAACCCAACTGTGCACCTCACACCGACTGTGCCACACAACAGATAAATGCTCTTGTTGTGTCCTTGGGCCTCAATTTCAGAATTTTGCAATTTTTCAAAGTCTCAATTATCAAAAACTCAAATTAATCAAATTAATTTGAGTAATTGCCCAGCCCTAGGTATAAATAATTTTTTTTTTTTTCCTCAAAGAGATCTGCTTATGTTAATGAGTTGACTTATTGTCACAATCTCACCATTGAGACTGACGTTGCTATTTGAATGGTTTTAATAGAGCTTTTAGGACAACTACATTTTTAATACAACCTTGACTACACATTAAGGAACAATACAACAGGCAGACAGCAGCAGGTTTATAAAGTAATATATTCAACAAGGTGTAATTTAAAGAGTTTGGCAACTATGACTCTAAGAAGCAGGGAAGCGAAAAGTCATTATTAAAAAACTTTTGCAATGGCCGGAAAACAGAGGGGTAAGAAGTTTATAGACGGGATATGTTACACACTGCAGGCACAAATTAAATGAGATCTGTCCTCACCTTTCTATGGGCTCAGTGTCCTCCTGACGTTCTAGATGTTTGTTGACCATTTGGACAGAAGTTGAATGATGCTGAGCCTTAGCACAGAGCTCTGCCACTGGTCCAGAACCATCAACTTCATCAGCAGCTAGAAGATTATATGAAGAGACAAACAGTATAAGGACCGTTTTTTCTGTGTAAATGCTCAACAGACCTAATATTTAAAGTATTAGAATTTGGATCTCATTCAATGAATCAACAGAACAAAGGAGTTGTAAATTCTAACTAGGTTTAAATTCTAAAAATCTATTTGCCCAGTAGCTCTCGTAAAGTTGACACCTGTAAAGAAGGGTCATAGGTTTACATGAATACATCCTAAAGCTGAACAAGGTTAAATATTAAAAAAAACCATAAATAATAATAAAAAAAATATAAATATATGACCTGGTATGACTTTATGGATTATGAACAATTACTATCCAACCTTATCCAGTTCCATATCCTTATCCATTCATCGTGGTTCTTCACTGAAATATGTCATTAAATATTAATGCTTAATTACCTTTTTGAATATTGATATTTTGCCTTAATTATGCTTTTCTCACATTATTACTTTAAAGCTAATTGTTTTGCTTTGGGGAACACTACTACTACTACTACTACTTTATAGAGAAAAACAAAACCTCCGGGGGCCACTAGACTTTACCCGAGCCCCAGGCAGTAGCTCTGTGCCAGGCTGGACGCGGCAGGTTCGTCCCTGGGTCATTAGGGCTGCTGGATGCTGATGTGGAGCCGTGTATCGAGGAGCTAAAATGAGTTTAAGATCAAAGACTGTCGGTACTTTTGCTCCACATCCGAGTGCTCCCAGCCAGCCTCAGCACAGCGGGTATGGCCATTACCCCAGAGAAATCACGCACTGTATTTCATAACAAATTTTACTGCTGCCACTAAAAAGGTCCCCTGTACAGATGTGGGGTACTGGAAATTTGCATGGCACAGCACAGTAATTTTGCACCCTGACATTCAATTAAACTTTAATCGGTGTGTGATTTACTGAGACGGCAACCCATTACACAATTAAGGCAAAATACAGCTTGCAGGTGTGCTTTCTGAAGGAAGCAGTCAGCTACAAGGCTGTTCTTTCATTAAAAAAGAATATCTGCTCTTAAATACTTAGACAAAGCCACATGGAAATAATGGGAGCGCAATTAAGCACCTGTGGCATGAAACAGTTTAAGTCAATACCAGGGTTCCACCACATTTAGAAGATTGATTTATGTTATGAGGATATTTAGCAGGTAATGGGCATCTGATGTAAGTGTGTAGTGGATTAAAAAATACATCATTTGGTCTTTTGGTGTTCAATATGCTTTCTAGGGTAATATCTGAGACACCAACTTATTGACGTAAAGCAGATTTTGATGGTACTTGCAATAGAAAACAGTATGTTACTACATAAATACACTGCACCTTTGGATGGGTCATCTGCGTCCAGAACCACTTGGAAACCATCAGGAGCCAAGAGAAGACCCACAGCGACCAGCACAGGACGACTGTCTGTGTTGTCCTCTGGCATGTCCTTCACCTGCTCAATAAACGTAATGATGTGTTACACTTGTACAGAACGGCAGATGCACACACTGATTATGTGGTGTTAAAGGTGCACTGTAAAGCTGCTCTGGTAGAGGGCTCTCCATCTGCTTGAGTCACGGAGATATTAGTGCTTTGTACAACAGTATGATAGTACGAGGCCGAGATACAAGTCAGACCTGAGGAGATGTGACCTCCACCCACAGTAAAAAAGTGTTTTCATGGTATTTTTAAGTAATATAAACAGATGCTGCAAACTGAATAAATAAAAAACATAAGTTCAATACCATGAATTCCAGGCAAACCAATAACATTTCCATGGAGTGAAGCAGCCGACCCTCCACTAGAAAAGCGACTGTGCACCTTTAAAGTCACCGTTTCTAATTGATTGGACGACCAGCCCCAGTTATATTCTCATATGTCACAACTAGATGCTATTTACGGTACTGTAGCTTGGTAGTGTGCCAGCTTTGAACTGCCAGAAGAAGACAAGAAAGAACAGATAAGCCTAAACAAAGACCACGTGAGGGGAGGTGGGAGGTGGGACAGGTTTCACATCTCTCATCTACTGGTGAAAAAATAAACTGGTAACTTTACATTTCCAAAGGGAAAATCCACAAATGTTGAAACACTTATCAGACCTTGACCTCTATATAACAAAAATAACAGCAATAGCACATTTACTCCTTTGGTTTAATGTAATCTGATTGAACCAGGAACATGTCATGATACACATTTTGACTTTTTGAAAAATAAAATATATTCTTAATTTAGCTTTAGGTTATGTAGCCCACAAAGCAAAAAATACAAGTCTGTTCTTTTGTCCACTATGACGCTCTTGCAGCGATAGTGCTTTGTAAGTGGGTTTTACTGGGATTAAACATAGTGTGGAGTGTGACAGAAAAGGCTAAACCTGCTGCATTAGTGTGGCTGCTTTCTCCTCAGGCCGGGAGGGAGTATTGTTCAGAGCTCTGAGCCGGAGGAGGCGAGAAGCAGATGACAGTGGTTCTCGGTATGTCCCTTTCAGATCCAGCTGCAAAGCTTTGTTTAGGTGAGTCAGAGCAGCCTCCAGGCGGCCCTCCTCTTCTTCAATCAGCGCCAGCTCTGAGTGGACCTGACAGCGCATGTCCAGAAGCAGGCTGTGGAAGAAAGCGTGATGTAATGTTTCACAAAAGGACAAGGATTCATGGGTTTCAGCTTCCTGTTATATGGCAGAGCTGCAAGAATAACTGTATTGGAACCGAAATCGCAATTTGAATGGATGCCATTAGCAAATAGCAAATGCAGCAGTTTTTGTGGTGCCATGATCTCCTCCACAAACAACAAAATATCCAGTTTTATTGTGCACAAACATGGCTAACCCTGTAGTTTAGATCTGTGCAAACATGTTCTGAAATGTGATTCTTGTAGTTAGTTTGTCAGGTCGTATTTCAGTCTTTTAGTCGATTCTTCTGGACACGTTTAAAGTGTTATTTTTTAAATGGATGCGTTCATTAAAACATAAATCTAATCACAATCTCAATGTTTGTCAGAAAAATCATAATTAGATATTTCATTTTATTTTATTATTATTATTATTATCATTATTTTGACTTGTTTATTGCTATGGCCACGATCTTAATTATAATAATATAATAATATAATTCTGAGACAGATCTCTCTGAACCATCAACAAACCAACACAAACTCCTCATAACAAAAAAACACGGGACCCTTTTCTTGGCTATGTTAAAAACAGATTCCGCCTCAGACCCATACTAACCCACCTTATTATGCATCATGTTTTTTTCTGATTGTTTGTATAAGTGAAGAACTATAATAAAATAATATTCTTCTCTATTTAAATCACATTGGCAGAATTATAATTGCATTTCGGCACCAGAACCAGATGAGATGCAGATTCTATTATTGTTCCACTAGAAATCAATTCATTTGTGTCCGGTGTAATTTTCCAAGAGGCTGTTGCTCCGTGTGAGGAAATCAAAACAAAGGCAGTATTATTTTGTTATGACCTATTTACAGCTGAGCAGCTCCTGTTTCGGCTGCACTCCCAATTTAAAAATGAAAATTGCATTGTCATAATCAACACTCATGTGCTTCTAAGATGGTGCTTTATATGACTTAAATTTGTGTTTATTTTGCATATTGATGTTGTGTATTTGCAAGTATTCGAAGTATTTGTTACTTCAACTTGTGTTTTTATGATTTTGGCTGGATAACACTACATAATATGTTTTTTTCATTTTTCAAAAAGCAGAATAAGGCCAGTACAAAATATGTATTGTTTTTTATGTGAGCCATATGGTTTTAGAGAATTTACAGTTGCAGAAATCCTGCGAAAGATTTGACCCCATAGGTCCAAGATCAGGCAATATTCTACTGTGTTGTACCAGAGATGTACTGACATATGCTGCAACATCACGGTGTAACAACCACCACAAGCCCTTAGTCATGCTCTCTATGTCCACACTCCACTCCAAAGTCACAGGCTACAGACCTCTGGATGTCTTCCAGTGCCTTTGCCACCCGGAGTAGAGCACTTCTGATGCTCCTGCGGAGGTTGTGCTGCAGCAGAGGCAGGCAGAGTCTCCACACAGAGGCACACACCGCCTGCATGGCCTGAGGATCCCCCGCTCGCTCTGCGTTTAGGAGCCACTGATCCAGCCGGCCTATTTCCCTCAGCCGAGCCTGTGGGAGAACAAGCCCAGATTGAGCATAGCTGGTGTAATGCTGAAGAGGCAGCACTTCAATCGCTTGGCATGTATGCTTGAATTGAATTATGTCTGATATGCTGTGCCAAAGCATAAATGCGACACGTACAATTTAAAACCAAATGTGATGTGCCGAGTTTTGTCAGTGCAACAAACTTCTGTGCAGAATAATAATGAGATAATTAAAGTCGTCACTTAATGATGAAGAGCTCGGAGATAGATTAGCTTTTCCTTGAGGCACAAGTTTGAAGATAATTTTATCAAACAGTTAATCAAAGCAGTGCCGATGAGTCCACAGCGTGTTTTGTTACATGTGGGAGAGAGGGAGGCACAGTCGATAATTTCCGTGTGTGACTAAGCACCTCCACGCCGCCTTTGGAGTACTCATTCATCTTCGCCTCTTTCTTCAGGAGGCTGATTTCACAGCTGATACATTCCATTATGATCCTTTGGCCTGTGCTCTAGAAAGACAAACACATGTGTGATTACAGCTGTCAACACTGCAGGTCTTTGGAGAGGAGAGAAACTGAAAAACAGATCCTATCTCCAGTGCACTGTACAAAGATGCTGTTGTGAGTTTTGAATAATAATAATCTAACAATGTTTTGCAGTTGTTTGTGTTAGAAAAATGACTCTAATGAAGCCTTGCGATCCATGGAAATAACACTACTTGCTGCTGTGCTTGTCCAGAGAATCGACATTTTACAATTTGATGATGTCATAATCTCAGATGGGGGCAGGGGCCTATAAACCTCAGGAAGATCTTAACAGTTTTTGACAGAAAAAGCCAAAATAACAATCAATAAACGTTGAACTCAATATCTGTTAGGAATTGGGTCCATAAACTTGTCATACGCATCTCATGGCTTCCTTTCAACTATCAAGAATTACACCTTTGAAGTTGAATAATGGCACCACTTTCTGCAGAGATTGCAAAAAATTAATTTTACTTTTATTTATTTACACAGAGAGAAGATGCTGAACTTTGAGCCAGCTTTTGTTTCATGTGGATAGTGAATAATTACAGAGATATTAACAAGAAACCAGGTAAAATCAAATCTGCAAACTGACAGTTAAACAGCAAATTCTACCATAGAATTTTGACCTGTCCTCCAGCTCAATTTTAAAACAGGGAATATTATGACGTCACTTGAACCCAACCTATACTGATAATGTGCAGCTGAAGTCAACGTTCCCTGTGGGTCTGATACTGACTGTAAGCTTTGCTCTGCCAGAAGCTCTATTAGACTTTTACCTTATTTTAACACAATCTGACCATAAAGAACTGTCTTAGTTGGAACTACAACAGGTGAGATGATTTGTGCTGTTAAACAACTCTGTCGCACATAAAATACAGTCACAATCTAGCTAGAATTAGTCAACAGTTTTTCAGTTTGTCGCTCTCAGGTTTTTGTTGAAAATCAAACACTTAAACAGGGCCATGTTCCTGCTGATCACAGGCTCCTGAAAATATGTCGTGTAAAACCATTTAGATTTTTTCCTTGCGTTTTTAGACTCTCTTAAACAGAATCTTAAAACTTGTTTGACAGTGTTTGCTAATGTGTGCATTGCATCTCCATGGTAACTGCTGACCATTCCACCATAGAGATACATATAGAACACCCCCAGCATAATGTTACTGCAAAGTGACAAAAACAACATGAGTTTTAATAGAGATTTTATGCATTTTTGGTGTTACAAGTATCTGCATCATCTGCTGCTCATAAGACATTCAAATGGTGCAAGAGAAAAGTGAATGGTTTTGTGTAAAGGATGTTACCAGCTGAAGACCAGTAGCCTGTGGTAGTTAAATTACTTGCTGACTATAAATAGATTTCTTATGACCCAGAATACGTGAAGTACATGATTTAACTCCAGTGACCTTAGATCTTTTACAAAGTGCCTACTTAACTCAGGATGTCATGTTGAAAGCATAAATTTACATGTTTTAATGATAAGTCTAACCAGATAGACCCTTCCTTTTGCAGAGCTTTAAGGAGAAAATCGGACACTCACAGCCTCTTCCGCCGTCTTTAGCTCTTTCAAACAGTCGGCAGCTACTTCCTGATGCTTGGTTTGCAAGGCCAGCAGAGCCAACTCCAGGAGGAAGGCAACTCTGCAAATCCCAGATAAAACATAATTTATACAATTCACACAAGCCTTCAGTGTGGTAATCTAAGCCATGTACTGCCCGCAGAAATCCATATGTGGTTTTATGTTGGTGGGAGGTTTAAAAGAGGACAGGCAGCCACAAAGGTAATCTCGTCATACAGGAGACTGGATTAGGTCAGCTCAGGTCACGCACCTTACAGCTGGTACCAGCGGTTGTGGGTTGGATTCTGTGGGAGATGACACTTTAGTTGGAACGAACAAATCAAAAATGTCTTGAAGCTTCGCAGCATCCTCTTCTTTGAGTTCATCTCCATTCACTCTCACCAACCTATTACAATAGAAAGACGTGTCATAAAACCAAATCACAACAATTCTCCACTAATATACTCACACCAAACTGGGGATAAACTGTACTCAAAATAATCTTGTCTGACTGTGATGGCAGGGTCACTGTTGGCGTTTATTGCTAATCTGAAAAGCCATAAGGATCTGTGACGTGTTGAGTACAGGCCCGCAGACAGGGAAGACGGGGGGCCGGGTAATGGTAGGGTCTTCAGCGCACACTAGAAGCGTGCAGGCAGCTCGGGAGAAGCACATGTCATGAGATTAGCGGGGAGCCTGGAGAAATTGGCCCACTAACCTAGGTTTAATGTGTGCTGCTGAGCTTCCCATGCTAGCACAAAAACACTAAAGGAACAAGCAACAGCAATCAGCAGGATATAGATATAATAACAGAGAAATATACATAAATGTGTTGCATAAAAAATAAGAAAGACTGGTTAGTTTATGGTATTGGTGAATACGCTCAGATGGGGGCCAGAGCCATATTTCCCTGTTGATTACATTGTACTTTTCCATTAAAAATCCAAAAGATAAATGCACACGTATTTAATCTGACGATTTCTATTAGTGACAAGCCGCATTAACTCCTTGTATAACAAAAATCTGCTTTTCAAATGACCCACATCTGTATGAAGTATTATCAGCCAATAGAATGTTGTGATAGAAACGCTTTTGGTGTAGATACAAACTCTGAATGCAGTATAAAATCTTTCAAGTAAGGTCAACAAATTATTACGACAGCAGAATAAGTTTGAACAAGAAGCAAAAAGGGCTGTAACCTGCGGATGGAGTCTGCTTTAGTTTGTGGATCAGTGACTCAGGAAAAAGAACATTACGGGACATTACAGCGGCGCCAGGACGAAGAGGCGGAGTCAGAGGGACTGAGAAATACACCTGCAGCCGCACAATACAATACAGTACAATAGTTGTGAGAGAGGCTAGATTGATCTTACAGTTTCATTGGACTCTGTGAACTACTCATCGGTTTTATTGGTCGACTGTTGCTGGGCAAAATGTTTTTGGCGCCACGGAAAAAAAAAAAATGTATAAGCCGCACTGCACCATAAGCAGCAGTGGTTAAAGTGTAGAAAAAAGTAGCGGCTTGTGGTCCAGAAAATACAGTACTTTCCTACTTTTTTCATCTTGATTTTCTTACCTTATTTGACATTTTTTCATGCTCATCCTAACACTGCTGCTTATAATATTGGGATACGATACGATACTAGATTTTGTATGTATTTTTGTATGTATTCACCACTGCAAAACCAAGTGAAGCCTTTTGTGTGCTCGCTATAGTTCCACACAGAATAGACACAAATTGGAGCAGGCATCAACGTAAAACGCAGAAATCAATCAAAAGAAATATTTTGCATCACTTCGAAATGGTAGATCCAATCAATGGTAATTTAGAGAGGTTCAGTGGAGCTTGTTTACTCCAGTTGTGGCTGATATGAAACTGGCTGTCATGATGGTGAAGAAAAGCCTTTTGTAGATTCAAAGTGGGAACATTCTCACAATTATAGCGTTCAGATGACAGATTCAAATGAACAGGTGCACATGAGACGGCTGCAAAAAACGATCTTACTTCTTAAATTCGTCTAGCTTGTAAATTGCTGTTAAAGTGGTAGTCTGCCGGCTCATTTCAAGTAAGACATCACAGTCTGACAGCTTTTGTTGTATCTGAAACAAAACAACAAAGTTAGGAAAGTGTCTTGGTAGTAAAGCGTTCCAATTAAAACTCAAAGAAGCGCACAGATGAGCGCTTTGGGAAATGGGAACTTAATTAAAACAACTGATCTACAAATGAAGCTGCCAATAGTTAAGAGTGGGACCATTACACACAAAACCAGGTGCAAATTTGGATCTTGGTTTCAGCTTGGTTTGAAACCCAAGCTCCAATTTTAAATGTTTAAATGATATTACGCTATTTTCTGATCCTTGTTATAATGTTGTTTCCTCATCAAAAACATTCTCAGAGTTGTGTCCTGTTTCATTTACACATGTTTAACACAGAAACCCTGCATATTTCAAACTAAAAACACTCTGTTCCACCTTGTGATGTCATCATGTGGCAATACAGGAAGTGCTCCACTATGTTTTAAACTCCACACACCTTCACCACAAAGATTTGGACAATTTCAGCCCTGGAATCTCTGCTAAACTAAAGGTAAAAGGAGCTGTCAACTTTAAAACTACTGCTTCATGACATCACAAGGTGGAACAGAGCATTTTGAGCTTTGGAGACATGGACAAACTAATGATAAAGAGTTAATCAAACATGTGTGAATTAAACAAAACACAATTCCAGGTCTGTTTTTGATTCAAACATGGCTAAAATCTCACATGAGTCAGTTTGCATACAGTAATATAGAAACATTACATTGATTTAAGGTAGAACTCTTTTTTTTTAAACATATCCTAACATCATAACATATGCCTGTTATGATTTCTGTCTAATTTAGTCTGATTAGTCTGCCTTAGTTCTACTTTCTTTTGTTTTAGTTCATCACTAAAACTTTCAAAACATCTTCCACCCTCTCATTATCATTTACTGTCTTTTGTATTATTCACACCATCTCTACACATTTCATATCTTTCCCACTAATGAGGTTGTGATGTCAGTT
>JAIEZT010000441.1:151231-197927 GCA_019594935.1 Periophthalmus modestus | reverse complement strand
AACCCCAATGGGCCGCGTGTGGCCCTGGGCCGATTTTATCTCCCGTCACACTGAGAGGTGCAAACGTTAATTAAATCCCACGACTTTTGAGTGGTGTGACTGTTTTAAAACACTTGGGGGACGGGTTACAGATGAGCCAGGTTATACCTGGGATCCAGGAGTCGTTTTACTGAATATTAATCTCTGTTTGTTGTAAATAAATAAATACAACTGTCCATGCGAAGTAAAATTATGCCTTCCCTCCAATTCACCCAAACAATACAAAAACTAGAGAAAAAATGCTAATTATGGCATTTAACACCTGTTTTAGTGACACTATGAGGACTAACCCGTTCACATGCACCTGAGCGACCCACCCCCCCCTTTTCGTCCTCCGTCGTCCTCTGTAAAAGGTCAAACTCTAATCTTGTGCGTCTCCCACCTAACTAATGAATGACCAACAGTGAGAGACTCCGGTATGCAACAAGAGCCGCCTCGTCCTGAGAGCCTGATGATGATTATTGACAGTAATTCCCATTTTTACTGTGGATACATGGTTCACTTCCCACCACACACGGCGAGGAGCTCCGTCTCTGCTGCATAAACCGGCGTCGTTTGGAAAGTGTTCGAGGGTTTTAGAACACTTTTACAAACTGCCAAACACGGACAAAACTTCAGCACTCACTTTCATTTGGCAGCTGAATAGGACAAAAGAAACACGACCTTCTGGCAAGAAGTCTAAGGCATCGTCTATAATTACGTGGTTTTAAAGACTCCATCAGTCCAATTTATACTACTGTGTGGTCTTGAGCTAGACATTGCTGTCTCACTGTGCCTGAGGAGTGGAATGATGAATGAAATCTGAAGTGAATACAAACAGTTTTTTTTTTTCCATGACCTGTGGGTGAAACTGCGTCATTCAGCGGAGCCCTTGCCCCAGATTTTGAGCTAGTCTTGGGGGTTCAGGATGTATTTCGCTGGAGGATTTGACTATTGTGCATGCTTTCAAGTTGATGAGGGAGACCAGAGCAGGAGGAAACCCACGACAAACAGAACATGCAACTCCTCACAGAAAACACCCGGAAAACTCGGGATCAAACCTGTAACCTCTTGCCTGTGGAGGCGTGAGTCCCGCCACTCGGCCTCTGCACTGCTGGACAAAATCATAGCAAGTTTTAATAAAAATAGATAGATTTATATAAGAGTTTTGCCTAAGTGAAAACCCTTATAGTACGGCAATTAAAACAGGCTCAGATATTTCCAAGTTAAAATTTCACAGGGAAAACACAACAAAAATTGCCAAGTGGGTTTGACTTTTAAGAACTAAGAAACACCACATAGTTCTAACACTTGCTACGTCAAACTGGGATAACCGGTCATATTTAAATAACTTTATGCTACTGAATATAAACAATATCCTGCAGGATACATCCTATGAAAAATATTTATAAACAGACAGTGTCGGTCAATTAAAAAGAAGAATGCAAGCAAAATTTAGCCAAACGAAGTCACTGGTTCACAACCTTTTTCAGCTCAAAATCATTACATTACAACAAAAATATAACAAAAAATAATAAGTGATTGTCTCGACAGGCCATGTAGTTCTATATATGAATAAAAGGATCAACAGGTTTATTATTTTTTAAAAGAAGATATATTTTGCCTCACACCAAACAAGGAGTGACACGATCACACTTTGAATTTATCAGAGTGAATAATGTACAGATTAAAAACAGTGAGACCTTCCACACAGAGTTTCATGAACAAAATGTGCATCACTGTCTAATGTGAAGTGTTTCTCTGGATATAATTGAAAGTGTCGTCGCTGTACGTGAGGAAATGGCATCAGCTTGATTCATATGTAAAACAAAGCTCCACGTCCCAAGGCTCTGAGCAGGGCCCAGGCCTTGAGCCGAGTCCTGGACCCAGCGTCGCCTGTCAGTGTGCGTCATCTCCACATTCACACGCACAAAGGTCCATGTTTATGAGCTTTTCAAAGGCTCTTAAAGATCAGGAAGTGCCAGCGCAAATGGGTTCTCAGTTCTCCTGCTTTCTAAAGGGGCTTTGTGGAGGCGAACAGAGCTGCACATGTGCATGAAAACAGAATCAACTCAGGTAAAAGTGGAACAAACTTCTCACATACAACTGGAAATAACTGACGTCGACAAACCAGTTTATGTCTTTTTATGTCTTGGTATAGTTTGGTATGTTTTGATTTGTCTTTTTATTTCTTGGTATATCTTTTTTTCTTGTTATGTCTCGATATGTCTCGGTGTGTCTTATAATGTCTTTTTATGGCTTGGTGTGTCTTGGTCTGTCTTTTTGTGTCTTTTTATGTATTCTTGTGTCTTTTTATATCTTTTTATATATTTTTGTGTCTTTTTGTGTCTTGTTATGTCTCGGTTTGTCTTGATATGTCAGGTTCGATCTCACAATATTCTGTCGTTTAACACGTTTCAGACGCTGGTATAATGTTTATTTCTGTGGCCTGGGTGGTTGTAGTTTAACCATTTTATTTCGACACATTTCAGCTGGAACCTTCTGAGATCAGACCGAACAACATTCAAGTGGTAAAATGCTAAAGGTGTACGGCTTTTATTGAGCCAAAAAAATATCTAAATGAACGATAACTTAGGCCTGTGAAAGAGGTTAAAATAACATAATGTGAACTGAAAGAACAAAATCTACTTAATAATAACTTAAAACAAAACTGACCTAACTATGGACAAGCAAATTATATTTAGGATTAAAAGATCAAAATGTAGCAGATTAGCAGATTACACAACTAAATGCAAATAATATTCTCCTTTAATCTGCCGTGGTTCAGACTCTGGGGCCTGGACAGTGACTGGGGCAGATTTACAACATGTGTTATTAAAATGTGTTAAAGCCATAGTATGTAACTTTTTCCTTCCAAGAATATACCACAATAAAAGCATATTTTTATTATGGATGTTTTCTGTTCCTTTGGTTTTAATTTTCCACATAAAACATTAAATCTCCACGGAGAAAGTTCTGTGTCGTGACGTCGACTTTCCACCTTCAAAAAGTTACACATTGTACCTTTAAGTTATGTAAAAATAAACATCTCAAAGTAATTTATACAGTTTAATTTATGAATTCTTCACCCTCCCAATCCAGCAGTTTCAGTGAAGGATTTTGGGGGATTTTATTGTAAACGGGCTCTGTTTCTACTGTAGTTTGGTTTGTGTTGGTTCAGTAAAGCTCTAAACGTGTCTTTAGTGAACATCTCTCCAGGTTAAATATCATGTAACTCACTGGACTCCAGAGCTCTGAACATATGTATCACAGTCTGTCCCACGTCTGGAGGCTCAGCACCATCTGCCCAGACGCCCACAGCCACGTCTGACCCGAACAAAACAACTTTACACACTTTTCATCTTTGAAATAAAAATATCATGTAACTCACTGTAAATGTCACAGTCGGAGTCGGCACAGCCCTGACTCTGCCCAGGTTTAACATTATATTTAAGATTTGATCAAAAGTACATTTATAAAATACATACAAGTTATTCATTTACTTACTGTATCATATCACACTGTAAACAGAAGTTAAAACATGTTTTATGATTAGACTTTAGTTAAATGTGTCGGGACTGTTGTCTGTGCTTCATGTTTGGTGGTGACATGTGGAGATGACGCACACCGACCTGGGCAGAGGCAGAACTGGGTGATAAGGGGAAAAAAGAAAAAAATATCACAGTTTTCCTCATATTAAACAATTTCAAGTATTGATTTTATGAACATAATCAGTACAACCTTTTAGTCAGTGTCATTTAAATATTTTTTCCCCCTAGAGCACATATGTCAGAGTCAAGGCCCGCGGGCCAGATCCGGCCCACGAGAGGGTTTTCTATGGCCCGCAGCAGGTGTTTTACATGCACCAATACTACATTTCCCACAATGCAACGGTGGCGCACAGAGCGGGAGGCGGCTTCATTTAATTATTCTTCAGCGTCATTAACATAACAACAAAAGTCAACTTTCAGATACCCATAAAAAATGGAAAAACGGAAAGTGGGAAACAAGGTGGGAGTCGGATTAAACATGTTCACGGAGGCAGAAAACCTGTGTCTCTGTGGAGAAAGTGTGGAGGTAATGAAAGTATGATCTGAGACGGCATCATGAAACGAAACACGTGGACAAAAACAAGAATATGAACATGGAACAAAGGCTGCAGAAGGTGGAAGAATTAAAACGAGGTCTTAAATCTGTCTGAGTGGGACAGAGGAGTTTTTGGCGGGACGTCCTATGGCACAACTACAGGACTTGATCCGTATGAAGAGGCGTCAAGATGAAGACGGAGCACCTGCGATGTGTGGACACGAGAGTGGACTGGTGGACATGAGAGTGGACTGGAGGACAGGGGAGTGGACTGGAGGACACGGGAGTGGACTTGTGGACAGCCACGACACAACTCCGAGACGAAACGTTTGTGTGAAATGTGTTTTCTGTGACATCACGAGTCTGAATGTGATGAACCTGCAGCTGGACTCGGGGTCGTGTCTCTGAGATGTGCAGGACAGTGAAGTTTAAAACCAAACTGACTCTATGGATGAGAGAAAAACACTTTCTGTGCCTCCCACAGAGTTTTGCACTTTATTTTATTGTATTTCAATCCAATTATGTTTTAAAAATATTTCAGTTGAGTGACTGATAGAAAATTGCTGATATTATTTATTTCTTTGAAGTAAATTGATTCTACTTTTGTCATTTCCCTGAGAAACTATACTGATGGTGCCTTGAATAATCCCCACTTCATTCATTTAATGTGCAGGTTATGGGATTTTATATAAAGGAAGTTTTGTCTTTTTGTGCCTGTTGAAATTCATTAATTAATTAAGCAGAGCTCTCCCGACCGAAGGTCAAGAGGATTCATTCTGTCTCAAACCAAGTTCTGTCCTTTTTGTTACTATTTCCTGCATTTTTGTACTTTTTCTTCCCAACAAACTGCGTCTAAAGTGATGTAAAGTCTGATACTGTGGCACCATATTTTGTGCACTGTTCACATTCTAGTTACACATCTGCAACTGAAACTAACAAAACCACAGTAAACATCGATGCAGCATTTACTGCACAGGAGGAACCTTTGGCCGTACAGATCGATAACGTCCAGCCGATACTGTCTGCGTTTAGCTCGTGAGGATTTCCATTGGGATAATTACTCTGGAGTCGATACGTCATTTAAAATTCAAACATTGACTGGAGGATGAGCAGGGATTTGGCTCCTTCCTTCTGGACGTTCCACAATCGTTGCCACTTTTCTTTTCCTCTCACACTGATTTAAATATTTATAGAGAATATAAAGTCTGTATCAGTTTATGGTTGGAGCTGTACCTCTCGTCTACTCCACCTCTTCTGCACGATCAGCCAATTCAATAAATAACATTCAGCTCTAACCTGCGGCTCAGACTGTTCACGGAGGAACTGCAGAGGGCGCAAGAATCACAACTTATTTGATGACAGAGACAGGTAGTGCTCAGTATGTGTTCATGTACTAAATTTACTTGAGGAACTTTTTAATTAAACAATAAAGTTGTTTTCAGACACTTCTATGAGTTCACCTTTTACAGTTTAGCAGTATTCTTATTTTACTACATTTTGATCTTTCCATCATGAGGCTGTGACGTTGTTCCATGTTGATGACACAGGTCGAGGTATTAATTCTGTTTTAGAAGTTACTGTTACTTCCTGTATATTTGTCTTTTTTTTTTTTCTGCATTTTTCTACAAATTGCCACATAACTATGATAAATATTTACCACAGGTACGATTCTACCAAACCAAGTAATAATTAGAAAAAAAAAGAAAACCCGTCATTTGCACTTTAAGACGGTATCAACAAACCAACGGTTTTGAAATGTGGCTTTTGACAAGTTTGAATGTAGCTCCTGCAGAAAGTTCAGCATCAGCGAGACCAGCAGGGTCAGAGTCTCTGAAGACTTGTATTTAACAACTGTCATTAACATCTGAACAAGTGTCCTGGGACAGACTCTCCTCGTGTCTGATAAACACGGTTTAATTCAAAATGGGTAAACATGTTTAATTTATTGTAATGAAAAGGATGTTGTGCCTCTCAAGTTAAGACACACAACGCTTCATGTGGAATTGAGTCTTAGACGAGAATCGACGAGGCCGGAAAATTAGGATTGAGGTCAGAGAAGAAGAATCACATTCCCAGAGGCGCAAATCATCAGTGTGAAAATGTATCATTACAACAGGGAACAGGCTCAATACAGAAACACGACCCAGAAGAACACGGAAGTGTGAGGCTCGACGACACAGAAGTGTGAGGCTCAACGACACGGAAGTGTGAGGCTCGACGACGCAGAAGTGTGAGGCTCGACGACACAGAAGTGTGAGGCTCAACGACGCAGAAGTGTGAGGCTCAACGACACAGAAGTGTGAGGCTCAACGCCGCAGAAGTGTGAGGCTCAACGACACAGAAGTGTGAGGCTCAACGCCGCAGAAGTGTGAGGCTCGACGACACAGAAGTGTGAGGCTCAACGACACAGAAGTGTGAGGCTCAGAGACACAGAAGTGTGAGGCTCAACGACAGAAGTGTGAGGCTCAACGACACAGAATTGTGAGGCTCAACGACACAGAAGTGTGAGGCTCAACGACACAGAAGTGTGAGGCATTAGTGCTACTTCACCTACTCATTAGTGCTTCGCCTGGTATGTTCCACAGTATGGCATTAAATTCATCTATGGAAATAGAGACAAACAGGTGATGCCAAATTACAGGTCAGATCTATGGTGAGGTGAGCCTGTTCACAATAAGAAGTGGGTAAATGCAGTGTGGTACAATGCCATACTGCGGAACATTCCAGGCAAAGCAATAACTTCCCCGTGGAGACAAGCAGCTGACAGACACTAAACCAGAAAATTTACACAGTGAATTTGAATCCACTGAGCACAATGGCTACACAAAGTCATTTCTACGGATGAAAAGTGGATAAAATGAACTCTGGACACACACATACTTCAGATATGTCCATGTACCACCTGCAGGAGCTCGAGTATCACCCGAGGAAAATGTACAACAGCTTGAGAAAAACTGAGATAAGATATTTTATTCTTAGTAATGTCGACAATATGGAACATTCAACTTCCATAAGCAGTAACTTCACATTTTGCAAACATACAGACTACATAGCGGGTAAATTAAAGTGTCGACTTTAGCAGCAGGTGGAGGTGAAAATCCCTTGAAATGAAACCTCACAGCACAATAAGGTTTGGGAGTCCGTACAGAACACAGGTGAAACCGGCAGGAGTCTGCTTCAACTCACAATCTGCAAAAAGAGTAATAAAACGTGATTGTTGTATTAAGTCTGGTTCTCTTCTCAACACCAGGAGCTGTCTGTGTCCAACCACGCTGAATTCATTATTGGAAGGATTTAACACTTGTCTCTACTCTTAGCCTCACAGACACATGGAGGAAGCAGGAATATTCTCAAAGTAACATTTGGAGGCACCTCCAGCAGATACTTTATATTACGAAGGTGGATGTGGATACAGTGGGATCATGTAAGGAAAGACTCACAGTGATACAGAACATACCAGTTGATGTAATTATCTTTTCTTTGGGGGAGCCTGGGATTTGTGCTTTTCTCAGAGAGTGGACGGCTTGTCCTGAGGTCTGTTTATCCTTAAGAAGACCTACGACACACAAATGTAGTTATGTTACAATACACTTACCCTCTGACGCAGCCACAATTAAATATCTACCAGTACCTTCTCCTAGCATACAGATTCAGCCTAGGTCCTTCATTTTTTTCATTAATTTTGTATCCAGTATATTTTTTATTTTACTTATCCAGCCAGGAAACTGTACTGCATTAGGGAGGTCATTAGATAAAATGGACCTGCAGCCTGTAGAGCTCATGGTGGTACCTGATTCCTTCTCATCACTTCCTGTGGTGATTACTGAAGGAACTGGTGGTTTTCACATCCTCAAACGTGATGGTAGACGGGGGATAAGAGACACTTTTCCTCATTGATAACATTGCACTTTGCCCTTGAATGTTTATAAGGTAAATTCACAAATCTTTAACCTTCTAATAGTGACGACTAGACTTATTAACTTACTGTAATACAACTTGTGTTTAAACCATAAACTATATAAATATAAATGGACGGAGCTCAGAACTCATCATTCTGACCTTAAAATGTTCATATTAACCTGATCTACATGATCCAGCTGATTTTATTTCACTATTGATTTTCGCTGAACAGTAATAACAGCTTCTTTCCCCGAGGTCACTGCTCCGAGCGTTAGTAACAGGTTTGATTGACAGCGTTGCTAAGCGCCCGTTCCCTGTTAAACCAGGTTGTGGACGGGAAGGGGCGTTACCTTCAACAGCCTCGCTCCGGATTGGCTCTTTGGTTGCTATGATACTCGCGATCTGGATGAGCTTCATTTGACTGGAGCCGAATGATAAGATTTTAACAATTTACTTTAAGTTGTTCCTGATTTGTATCTATGCGGGCGATTACATGTTATTATCCTATAAAATGTGTTATTTGAAACATGCACTTTCACTTATGAATGTATTTCAGTTTAAAGTTTGATTGTTGACAGTTTGTATTTAAGTTTTAGGGTGAGACTAAACCCACAACTTAACTTGAACTAGACCAGGACCAAACCAAGTATCAGGACTAAACGGGTCAAACCAGAGGTGCAAATGCCCCTGAGCCACAGTCACCCAAACTCTTCCCTTTTGTCAAGAGAGAATTCTGTTCTTTAACTTTGTCATATACTGTACATCACCAATAGTTTCTTCAGACATTTTAGCTGGTCCACTTACCCTCCAGGACAGCGGCCATGTTTCTGGTGTTGAGTTGAAAGCTGCTGTGCCATTGGTTGAGAGCGATACAGCCGACTCCGCCCAGACTGAGCAGCAGGGCGGTGTGCAGAGGAACCTCCAGAGGAACCTCCAGAGGAACCTCCAGAGGAACCTCCAGAGGAACCTCCAGAGGAACCTCCAGAGGAACCTCCAGAGGAACCTCCAGAGGAACCTCCAGAGCCGAGTGTCCTGGGCTAGAACACATTCACATCACACGATGTTAAGGGCCTGTACCTGATGTGAATTCACTGTAGTCCAGATAAATCCTCTTTACATCATGCATCGTAGAGCAAACGCAGCTAAGACATTGTGAATGTAATATATAATCTCCACACATTACGTAGAGTTTTCTCAGGTAAAATCTAAAGGTAAAACAGACTCAGATGGTCTCATTGTTCATGAAGAATAATGGAAAAACAACAGCTGACACTACTCCAGTCACTTTATTCTCTGTCATGATGCAGTATTTCAGTGGCTGAGTGGAGTGTGCTGGGCTAACAACGTAAAACATGCTCCTGACCTGGTTCAAAATGAAGTACAGGCCCTAATGAGGATTTACAGCTAAAGTGAACTAACAGGACCTGCAGATTTCCTCCATTTGTGGTTTGAAAATCAGGTAATGCAGATTTAATTCATGAAAATTATAGGCCTTAAATTATTATCATTTTTTTTTTTGCCAAAACACACACAAATTAAAGCATGTTTTTTCAGTTTGGTTGCTTATTGCACTGAAAACCAGGCATTCTTACTGTGAGTTGGCTTCTATCTCCACAGACCTCACACTTATTTGGCTTGTTTCCATGGAAATGTTGTTCTTTTGGCTATAATATTCCAAAATGTGGCATAAAACCTTTATCTCCATGGAAAATGTTTCAAACTATGGCTATAATTGTCTATTTTCATGCAGGTGACGTGTCACCTCCAGAAAGTCATTGGTCACTGACGTATAAGATGTGAATTTTGTCCTTTTATTACAGTCAGAGAGTTTGTTCTAAACCATTAGCTGTGGTGGTATAAACTCATTCCTCACTCGTATAAAAAAAGGACATAAGGCTCCTTTCTACACAATCAAAGTTTCTTACCACTTTTCCCTGTCGAGGTCTGATTGGCGGGCGATACTTTTTCTGTTCTGAACCAGGTCAAAGAGAAGGGCCATGCTGCAGTCTAAAGGGGTGAAACACAGGGGTTATTCTGGGGCAGTACAACATACATAAGCCTTAAGGGATAAAGACCAATGCAGCTGATATTTCCCTTTAAACCACAATTTAAAGACATGCCAGCAGTTCATCCCAAAGGCAAAAAAAACACAAAAGTACAACAGGTTAAACACAGAAATATGTTTGATAAACTAAATCTTCAGAGGAGTTTAGTCTTTGAGTTCAGGTCACACAGTTAAACAACTGAACTTGGATGAGCAGCAAAACGTTTTCACGCGAACTTCTTTGTCCACTTGACAGATTTTACTTTTGGGTTTTACCACGGATCAAACCTGAATGATTGAGGGATGACACAGATAAAACAGTTAAAGCCTATATTTGGAAAAGAAGTACAAATAAAGCTGTTTTTATACTGTAGATTGACAGATATATTTTTAGATCAAACAGTGAGAAAGACTTTGAGCTTCTCCATAAAATATCAAAGGGCTGAAGGTTAGGCATTTTTATTTTATTATATATTTTTTTATGGTGGACGAAATGCTAGAGTTGTTTATTTAACTACACTGCAGAAAGAAAACCTACAAGGACGGAAAATGAGTCAAAATCAAGATCACAGTTTGAAAAGACACAACTGGTAAATCACAAAGGTTCAACATTTTTAACGAAACAACTAAATATCCCGTCTTATTCTGCATAAAAACACTAACCCTGTAGTGTTGATCTCTACTGATCCTTGTATTATTTTATCAGCTCATATTTGTTTTTGTCAATTCTTCTGGACATTTTCAAAATGTGAACTTTGACCAGAATCCTATTATCTAACCATAATCACAGGTCTGATTGTAATCACAAAGCTTCTCAGAAAAATCATAATTAGATCTTTTTCTCCAAACTCATTCAGCCCTGAAACCTACACGAGATAAAAAGACAAATTCTTAATATTAGGATGCACAATATATCACAATCAAATCAAAATGACAATTAAGATTATATTTATCAGATCAAATGCTGCAGTTATTTCGGTCAGACATTGTCCTCTGCAAAGTAACGATAAAAGAAAAAACTTAGCACATTTCTGTAGAATTATTGCCTGGCAAATCCAGAATGATATTTTTAATGTGCAGATGAATGTGAGTCTGGTCCACGTCCTCCATGCGTCTCCAGCCCGAGGAGGAGACTGTGTGATCAGATCTTTTATTTTTCAGTGACACGTGTGAAATGAAGGAGCTCATTAGTCACCTATGATTTACACATAAAATCTAATTTATGAAAAAACACAGAGATATCAATCTGTTAATGCTCCTGAAGTTCTTCACAATGTGCACTCTGCAGAATCCTGCTTTTTAAACATCTCACAAATCTGATCACAAATGCAACAATTGTCAGAAAAATCAACCTTTTTATCCAACCTCAAGTGAGAGAAGGAAAACTATTATTTAATGATTCTAAGCCTTTTTATTTTGTACAGTATCTCTTTTTGTAAACTGGATTTCTAAGCTCTAAATAAGGATTATAAAAGATTTCCCATGTGACGTCTGTGTGTGAAACGTGATCATTTGAACTTATTACAGAGCTGCATTCTTCACTTATTTACAGAAAGTGTTTTGTAAGTGACTTTGGCTGTTGTCTCATTTCTTTAACTGTGTTTCCAGATAGAAAACAGGACAAAAACATTAGACCTAAGATGGGTTTATACACAACTACACTACTCTGTCCCTGTTGGGAAATGTGAGGCTGTATTTTAAAAGAGCAATCGCATAAACTGTCTCTGCTCACGGGTGAAAAGAGTGAAAAAGAGTGAAAAAGAGTGAAAAAGAGTGACCAAAAGAGTGACCAAAAGAGTGGTCAGTTATGAAACGACAGTTTTCAGTAAAAAGTGCAATGGAAACATTTGCTTTATGTGGTTAAGCAATGAGGCAGAGGCTTATTCCATAAAAAACAAAAAACTAAATCTAAAAACATCCCCTCTGTGGGTCTCTCATCCCCTTTTTCCACAGGTCCTGCACCAGAGCCTGGGAGGGTTCTATGCAGTATCTTTGCTGTTCCTAGTACTGCACTTTTCTGCAGTACTAGGAACAGCAAAGACTCAGAGCAGAGACCTAGACGCACTTTAAGAAATTATATTAGATTTGCATATATTAAAAACCCAGCCCAAAGAACAAGGAAATAACACAAAATTGCAGTAACACATGATTACATTAATTACCTCTAATAATCCCATAATAATTCTTTTTGCATTATTATCTCATTTTCAAATATGATAAATGCTCAGTGTGCTTCATTTGTGCTGAACTTCACCAAATAAGCAGGAGCCAGCACATTTAAATCAGGTTAATTATGTTCTTATTAGTCCTGGGAGCAGATGGTGCCTTCATGACCCTTATTGTTTTTCTAGGAAAAGCAGATCTCTCATCGCCTGATCATGTCCGTGTGCTGGGAGCAGACAGTAGACTCGAACGCGCCTGTCACTTTAACTATAGTTAGCATTAGCACACAGGGGGCACATGTGTCTGTCCTTAGGCTACGTTTTAGACCCAATGTCCTCCTGTCAATCACACAACACTGACACAAATGGAGAAGAATATACGACTAAGAAGAACCTTTGAAGTGATAAAAAAGCTAAAGGCGATTTGGGAAAGTTCATCATTTATTTAACAAAGTCCGAATAAAGACCTCAACTAATAATTGAACAGGGGAGTTTGGAGCCCAGACTGTAAATAATAAACCAGAGGATCTATGAAGACTTAAGAGAGGAGAGCAAACTGATGACCAAAGATCACATGGGAGAGACACCATCAGAGTCAAGTTTTAAAATTAGGCCCTATACACGTTTTTAATCCAAACATTTGAGCAAAATGTGTCTCGCCCCAGAAGATTACTGTATAAGCAGCTCCTGAAGTCAAAATAAGTCACATAATAATAATAATAATGGTAATAATAATAATAATAATAATAATAATAATGGACTGTGTAAAATCAGGATGTTTGGTTATCCAGACTGATATATATCTGTGTGTTTTATATAAACTGATATATCTCTGTGTGTTTTATATAAACTGATATATATCTGTGTGTTTTAAACAGACTGATATATCTCTGTATTTATCTGTCTGATATCCACTGCGTCTCAAACCTGGTCAAATGTGTTTGTTCAGTCAGATTCACGGTTTTTTCAGTGACACATATGAAACAAAGAAGCTCATTGGTCACCTATGATTCACACATAAAACCAAATCTGTCTCACCTCAGATTAGATTTTTTTTTTTATAAATACACGTGTCCCTGATTGTGTAATCCACCTGTCAATCACACCGGGGAGGACGGGGAGATTTACCAGTGACCAGAGTCACATCTTCATAAAGTAGTGAAGAAGTGTGTTCTGGGCTCTGAATGCACGAGGTACATGAGAAAAACACACTGGACCACGGCAAACTGTTTTTCACATTTATAAGACAATAACATTTAAGTACAGAGCCTTTAAGGTCGGCTCTTCACTGGGAGCCATAAAAGAGCCAAAGCTGTAGTTGCTCACACTGTTCCTCACACACGGCCCTGCACACAGGTCCAGTCCAGAAAAGGTAGTGAACTCAGTCTCCGTTCAGCTAATCTGTGTAATTTTCTTTGTGGAGTAGAGTGAATGAAAAGGAGGCTCTGAATCCCACTACACTGTGTGATATATGTAATCACGAATAATTATCGACCTTCTGCATGTTACTCAGAATAGCTTCGTTGCATCTTGAAAACGTTTCGAGCGTGTACTCTTAAGAATAAATGCTCTTGAAGGTAAATCATGTATTTTTAACCGACTCCTGCTTTTGTAACAGGGACTTATAAGGTCACTCTGCTTTGGTCTCCTCATGTTTTACATACTAAATGTCACAGCTCATGGAAATGTGAGGAAAGCCAGCCAAAGACCTCATTATGAAAGCAGTTGTTTAATAATTGCTGAAAGCTCATTAAATGACTGACGCTGCTGTAGGTTGAACTCTGAGTCACTCGGTTTTGTTGGATTGGTCAGAGTGATGCATTATAAAACATTTTCTTATATATGTTCTTTATATTGAAGCAACGAGGTTAAAAAAGTCAACTGTAAGAGGAAATTACACTGGCAGACAATGAATGCACTCAACAAAAAAAAGTGCAGTTATTTAACACTTACTTTGATCAAAATGAGTATTTCAGTGTTGAACTAGTCAGGCTCAAATGGTTCAGAGTCTAGATTGTGATGACGCCATGATCCCAGAAGGGGGCGTAAGGACCAGTTTTCCAGAGTTTCAACACTTTTCATTTTAGCTGCCCCCGTCTGTTTTAAATAATATTGGCCAGTAGAATGTCGTGACGTCGTCTGAAACCCGGCGATAGGGCATCGATGGCAAAACCTACCGTCAAGTCAAGCCAAGTGTTGTTTTTTTTCAGATTCTAACATGTGATGATGTCACACCATGAGATGGAGGCAAAAGTCAGTTTCTCTGTTAATTATATTGAACTTCACCTTGAAATATTCAAATGGTAAAGACGCTGATCAAAAACTCAAAGCTGCACTCTAACAATATGAATTTTACGGTATTAAACAGTTTTAAATATTATTGGCTTACAGAATGTTGTACATCATCTGAAACCGAGTGACAGGAATATTTAACCAAAAGAATAAACATTTATCACACTTGAGAGAATGTGGTGGCTGTGGTAGTTAGAAACTTAAAATGTCTGTTGATTTACTACAATAAAAACTAGTTCTGTCATAAAATGAAACAAATACATGAATAAAATAATCAAACTTTTGAAATCTGATTAAAAATGATATGAGTTTACACATACATTTTGACAGTCCTAACACTCACATACTGAACGCTGTTCGTTCAGGACAGTTTCTCTACTGTAACATCCACAGGTGATAACCACTGAATAGATTTATCCTTTATTCCACACTCAAGGCAAGAGTTAGAGCTCAGCCTCAGCCTCAGACTCAGAGGATACAGAGAGCTAGACCCAGAAACAAAGAACAGGAGTAAAAGTATTTTCACTGGAGAGGTCAGCTGAGTATTGCAAAACATCCTCAAATTGTCTCCTATAATAGGATTTTTTGAATTGTAATTATTGCAATGTAATTTCAGATGTTTAACACATTTATCTTGTTTTATTACTGCTAAAAAATAGTTACCGTCTCTGTTAGAAAAGAAGGAAAAGGATTACATCTATGGACAAATGATTCCCGATTTGAGGCCGTGTGTTGTGGTCTGAACAGTGACTTTACCTGACAGATCGAGAGCTGCTATTCTGGCTGGAGTCATGTTCCCCATGAAGTGCTCCATCCCCAGAAAAATGAAGGTACTGCATCTGGACAGCAGCTGCTCTATCTCAGCCCGGCTTCAAACAGAACAAACATATGTCAGAACTAAAGAAAAATCAAGATTCTGTAAGTCCATAAAAACATAACAGGACTGTGACAGAAGGAGCTGTATTCAGAATAATTACAGCAATTTTATAATTCATAAAATAGGGCTCATATCCATCGTCCAGGAGGCATCCTGAGCAGATGCCCAAGCCACCACAACTGCTCCTCTCAACATGGAGGAGCAGTGGCTCTACTCCGAGCTCCTCTCATGTGCCCGAGCTCCTCACCCTATCTCTAAGGGAGCACCACCCACCCGGACAAGCCACCTTTTTACGGTCGAGAACCATGGCCTCAGATTTGGAGGAGCTGATTCTCATCTCAGCCGCAAACCGCCCCAGTGCTGCAGGTCCTGGCTCGAAGAAGCATCAGGACAACATCATCTGCAAACAGCAGAGATGAGATCCTGTGGTCCCTGAATCGGACCCCCTCCGGCCCCTGAATCGGACCCCCTCCGGCCCCTGAATCAGACCCCCTCCGGCCCCTGAATCGGACCCCCTCCAGCCCCTGAACCAGACCCCCCTCCGGCCCCTGACTGTGCCATAAATATAATGAACAGAACTGGTGACAAAGTGCAGCCCTGGTGGAGTCCAACATGCACCGGGAACAGGTCTGACTTACTGCAGAGAACACAGCTCCTGCTCCGGTCACACAAGGACCGGACAGCCCTTAGCAAGTAAGCAACTGTGGGTGAAGTGTCTTGCCTAAAGACACAACAACAGTTTGCACCAGAGTCACTGCTGCCCCACTGTGGCACCTGGTATTCCCCACAATCTCCTACACAAGTGCTCGTTTAGCTTAGAATAAGCTCACCACCTTTTCCACCTGCTGCCGTCAGGGAGAAGGTCCAGGTCCATACAGGCCAGAACATCCAGACTGGCCAACAGTCTGTATCCACAGGCTGTGAGGCTACTGAACTCTGCCCCTCTCCCCTCTGCCCCCCTCTCATGGACAAATACCACATCCACTCACTCATAAACTTTGAACTGGTTGCATTGTTGCATTATTCACCATTTCTCAACCCCCCCCCCCCCCCCCCCCCCCCCCCCCCCCCCCCCCCCCCCCAATGATCATATTCACAATATCCATAAGCACTGAACTGGTTTGCATTGTTGCACTATTGTCACTATTCTCAGGTTTCTGTCTGTTTGTCTCTGCCTCTGCACTTTATCAATGATAATCAATGATAATGACATCACTTTATGTTGCTGAAAATTGATACAGTGTCATACTGTGTGAATGTTTACACTTGGGTATTTAATGGGGTTTTTATTGGGTTTGCACTTAACATGCTATGAGGATGCTCCAAACGCAATTTCGTTGTTATATGTGACAATGACAATAAATTATTGAATTGAATAAGAGGAAGTGTAATGAACCCAGGCAGAAAAAACAAAAAAACTTGAATAAATTATTTTTAACTAGTCCAAACATATCCATTCATATAAATGTTCCGAAAACCATAACTCGTGTCAACCTTTTTACAGAGTTGTAATTTCAGCTGTTGTGTGGTCCTCCGTCTTTTATTTATTTTTACCTTTTCATTTTTAGCACTAGCTCGATGTCTGTTTGTAAAATGTGCTATACTCATGATTTAAAGTGACGTTGTTTACGAGCCGTGTTTCTGGAGGCAGTTTGACGTCTTATCCGCTCACCTGGGCCTGTATTTGCTGCCCATGTAGCCCTCCCACAGATGGGCACAAATCTGGCTGTGTGCCTCCAGAATCTCGCTCATCCTCCTGGATAAACTGGTACCGTCTGCTCACACAAAACGTGGGTATAATGAGAGATGGACATATGTAAGAAAACGAGCTGCAGAGGAAAAGATGAGACTTACATCAGATCGATACTAGAACCAGGACTAAACACACTGTATCTGGATGTTTTCATACTCTAGTGGCGGCAATGGAAAAATATTATTCTTATTTAATCCATTAATCTCTTTTTGATTAGCTCTTTCATTAAGGATGTGGAAAGATACAGGTCCCATGAAACATATATTCTATTAAAAACACGGGATACATTAGTCTGGCCCATCTGAGTTGGATTTTTAGAGGTGGGAGTTTACGACTAACTACTGCTGCTCATACTTGTACTGATACTACTAGTACTACTACTACTCAGTGAGATGCAGTCAGAGGAGTCATCACAGAGAAAAAATACATGAAATGGTTTTATTTATCCAGTGATTTGTACTATACAGTTATTTTCTATTTAACTTTGCAATTTTAATTATTTTTTTATTCAAAATCGCCGAATTTTTACTTTTACTGTTGAAATACTGAAGAGTCGTGTGGAGAGGCACCAGTCGTCCGTGCCTCACATGTTCTGACTGTGCTGTAGCTCAGCAGTGACGCTGCTGCTTTAAGGCTGTGAAAAGTGGTGAGGCACGTAGTTACCTGGCCTCATGGTAGGGGGCGCTCGTGAGCCCAGGGATTCATGTAACTCCCACAGAATAGTGACAGTAAAGCAAGTCAAGTTTATCAATCCGTTCACTTTCTTCTTCTTGTCTGTTCTACTTTTTAAATGGAGGAAGATACATATTAAAGCTCAGTTTTCTAAACTGGACTTTGGGTCGAAGCAGGAGGTTAGAATTAAAGGACCAACGCTAAAGGAGCTAAAGGGTTTGCTCCAGACGACGGGACAAAGACTCGCTCTTTTCAAACACAGTGGGACCAAATGGAAAGAAATTTAATGATTCAATCCACTGAAAACTGGGGAAACAGAATAAGGATAAAAAACAATACAAAACCAGCTTTTTATTTCATACTATTAGAGATATTTCATACGGACTTCAGAACTTTTGAAATTGAGAGAAACTGACCCGGGTCAAATGTGAGACACTGGTTTATATGTTTGTGAATCTGTGACACAGCCTCATGAACCTCACATACTACTACTACCACTACTACCACTACTACCACTACTACCACTACTACCACTACCACTACCACTACCACTACTACTACTACTACTACTACCACCATTTACCAATATTCTGAAGTCAAACACAGGTTAAACTTTAGTGGCTATAGACACAAAACAGAGCCACCAGTTTTTTAAAAGTCAGAGTTTTGCCCTAAATCTACTTAAAGGTGTTTGTTGCCTTTATTACCACTTAAACAAATGTTATTTAGGCAAAGTGTTTGATTTCAGTTCTGTTGTACCTAGAAATAAAGACATATACTGTGATACATGTAATAGTCTATACTGTAGTTTAGCCCAGAATGTCCCACGTGTTCTGCCAAAAATAAAAGAGCTTAAAACAATGTTACATCTGATCACTCTGAGCTTTTTTAATGTGATCATTAAGTGTGACTCCTCACCAAAGACACCGTCATCGTAAGGATCCACCACATCTTTAAAGAAAAGTTAAAAATCACCAACTTCAGTAAATGACAAAATTCAGCCATTAACAAAACAGATACACAAACAGAAATATTGACTCTGACAAAAAGATACATTTGATGTTCTTGGAGTTGACTGGGATGGTGTTTGGGGGCAGGACGAATGGTCGCTGTGAAAAATAGACACATACTCAGTTAATGGTGTATTTTATATAACGTGCCATGTATTGAAAAACAATAAGACGTCCACATAAATAGTTTAAATCACAGAGCTATGGAGGAAGAGGGAGTTGGAGAAAAAAGGCAAAAATCGAAGTGAAAAATGCTCCGCCGCCCGAAATAGGATCTTTATGAAAACACATTATGTAATTGATTGAAAAAGTGCACATTAAAGCGTACTTAGTGGCGGCGCTGACAGCAGGTGGAAGTAATTCTGCGCGGTGTATCTGGCAACCCAAGATTAATTTACTGAACTCACCGCTTTGATGGCCTGGCTTTGATCTCCCTTGGCTTTGGCTCCTTTGGTCTCCTTTTTGTTGTCACCTTCAACTGCCACAAACAGGAAGCAGAATTAATATGTGCACTTGTTAGCAAAGAAGATTACACCGCGTGTGGACTGTAGGGGGAGTCACTTTTATGTCTGCAAAGTCAATGACATTTATTGGTGTCTGAAGAAGTTTGGCATGACTGCTCTGTTTATTTATGACTCCAAAGCAGGTGCGGACAATCGTGTTCATTTCCACAAAGGTTTTTTATTTTGTGTGTTGATTTTCCACAAAAAATAACAATTATAAATGAACAAATAAGGCACAGTAAGCAGTTATCTTCATTTATTTTGAGTCATCAGGGGAACTGCCCATGGTTTTACCCGATATAAAACAAATGAGGCAGTTTAGAGACACGGTAATAATGATGCATCTTTGAACTGAAATCATTTGTAAATTAAAGCCGCAAGCGGCATCGAACGGCCCTCGCGGGCCGCGCTTCGCACTCGGCCGACCGGGCACTCCCTGTAGGTGGCGCTGATCCGCCACTTGCCTCTGTTTTATTGTGGCTTTGGGCTGCACTTGTCACCAAACAAAGTCAAAAGACATTGGGAGCACTGATGCACAAAATGCACCAACATGGGTTTTTCCAGGCATCGCCATGGCAACACCGTGCAAAATACAAAGTTGGCCCCTCGGACTTTTTTGACGGTGAAGATGTAAAGAATCACCGTGCCAAATTTCACATACTTCATTGAAGGTCTGAAGTCGTTATGAGACTTTGAAATGTCCGAAAATGTGGAAATTTTCCCTTTAGGATAACATGGGGTTTTTCGCGCATCGCCGTGACAACCGGGTGGGAAATATGACATGTATCCAATTGACTTTTTTGATCAGGATGACATGATGAGTGATTCTGCCAAATTTCACTTAAATCCATGAAATAAATGTTTTCTCTCATGAATGGGGAATTTTCGGAGCGTTCCCATTAGGATAAAAATGGGCACTTTGGCGCATCGTCATGGCAACACGGTGCAAAAACGATATGGGTCTGATTGACTTTATTGATTGGGATGACCCACTGGAATTTTTGTGTTAAATTTCGTAACATTTAGGAAAACTAAATTTTGGGACCTCCATACAAATTAATTTGTTATTCTGTAGGGGGCGCTATTGCACCAATTTTGTTTCTTTCACAATGAGTAGGTCTAGGCCAGAAAGTTTTACAACTGATTCGAATTTGAGTGAAATCGGACTTAGTATGTGCAAACGGGAAGCAAATTTTGAAATTTGAAAATTGCAAAAAATCCGATGGAATTTTGCGGCTTCGCCGCACGGAAACCGTTATACATATCAATGTAAATTGGATAACTTTTGATGCCCCACTTGTCTAGATGATGTCCAGTGATTTTCAGCCCTGCAGGTGAAGCGCCTTCAGAGGAGTTGACGAAAATGCGACGTCAACGAAAATGCTGATTCGGCATTTCGGAATTTTCAATCCAAGATGGCCGACTTCCGGTTTGTCAGAGGACGTGGCCATAATAATATTTTTTGTTTGGCATCACTTGGTGAATGTGTGTACCGAATTTGGTGGATCTACGACAAAGTTGACGTCGGGGCGTCTCCCATTGACGCAATGTATTTTGACTTTTGTAGGTGGCGCTGTCGCGCCATTTTTATATGCCCAATAATGCACCATATAAAAAAATAAATTTTTCAGCAGACCTGAATTTTGGGCAAAATTTGGTGAGTTTTCGAATATGTTCAGGGGGTCAAATTCCTGTTCAAAGAGCAGAAGAATAAAAAAAAAAAAAATAAAAAAAATAAAAATAATAATATTTTTAGCAAAAACAATATATCCGAAAACATTAGAATGACAAATTATACGTTTTTCGAAAGCTCTGGACCTTCCCCACGTCACCGTGGGGTCATTGGCGAATGACGGGCGCTGACGCGCCCGTCATTCGCTATGACGTCGGGGCCCGCCACTGACCTCCCATTGACTTCCATTCATTTTAGCAGTAATAAAGATGGCCCATGCCTACGGCATGGGTTGCTGGGATAGTGGAATCAGGGCAAGGTCGCGACCTCAGCCGAACTTGTGCGCTGCGCGCACAAGTTCGGCAAGACAGTTAGCAACGATGAGTGCCTGGGCTTCGCCCAGGCACTCATCGTTGCGGAAGCAATAGGCCCTACGCCCTGTAGGGGGCTCGGGCCTAAATATATTTAAAGGTGCAGTGAGCAACTTTCTGGAGGTGGCATGTCACTTTTCATGGAATAGCCAAGTTAAAACCATATTTAGAACATTCTCCATAGAGATAGATACTTTATTTTTATGTCATACTATAGAATATAAGGAACATTTCTATGCAGATAAGCAGGTGGAGGTAAAATTAATTTAACTTTTAACTTGTTAAATAACTTTCTGTGTTTATTACTTATTCAAGTTGTAAAGATGACATGTCTGTGTATCCCTGATAAACTCACATTTTTAAAAGTATGTATCGAGGCACATCTGTTCACAGACCTTCAGCACTTCTTCAAAAACACACTTAATTATTGGACAATTTGTTATTTTTCTTTAAGGCTGACTTTTGTGCACTTAGCTCTGTGTTTGGGATCAAAATGCCAATGTAGTTTGTATTTTTTCACAACACAAAAAATACACTGGTTTTTCTCCTTGAAGCACAAGCTTGTTCACCTTAACCTTTCTTGAAACTGCCTTCCATGCCGACAATTCTCCTCTTCCTGAATATTTTGGGCTCATTATTTGCAAATATTTCTCAGTTCCACTTGTTGAGAAAAACTCATTGGTTTATGGTCAGTGCAAACATTAAAGCAGCAGAGACTTATTTAAAATGACAGTCCTGCCTTTTAATTTATCTTCTCGCGGGCCACATAAAATGATGTGGTGGGCCACATTTGGCCCCCGGGCCTTGAGTTTATACTGCATATCATAATCAATAGAATACCTTTCAGTGAACACAAAAAAATATTGTAAGTGATCATTCAAATACTATATTTATTACACTATATTACTGTTTTCGGTTCATTTTACAGTAATATGGTCCTTTTACACTTAACAGTCACTGAAGTTCTGCTCCAAACACCCACAGATTTTCCATGCTGCCATCTTATGTAAGTCGGCCGATATAACCTGGCACACCTGCAATAAATCACTCACCAACGTTGGACATTTGAACAAAACAAACATTTCTGATCTGGAGAAGCTGTGTCCATGTTTTGTGCTGATGTGCTGTGTGTTATTGTGAACATGCAAAACACACCCAGAATAACAGATAGGCCCTTCAAATGTGGCTCGGGGTGCTACATCTTCCTGACACAATGGTAAACTGTACACGTCAGAGATATGGTAATGATAGGACCGAAAAAAACATTGAATATGAAAAGACAAAATCTCATAAAGATGTATTCAAAGTTATGTTTTCACACTATTTTGCCTGAGTAGCTTAAGCAGGAAACTCACCAGGAAACAGGGTCGTTCAGGGTCTTGTTAACGATAACCTTTAAACATTCACACAGCTTATGCAAACGATTCAACCTTTAAAAAGCTAAAGATGTCTGCATTTCATTTCCAAAAGTGTGCACGATCCCCCGAGGACAGACACACTCGCAGCTAAGACGGTGGTGAAAGGTTTTACACTCAGGAACAGCTCAAACATAAACTCGAAGGGACAACACAAAGAAAACAGGAGTTCAGTGATATTTAAATCCAAATATACAGCACAGAGGAGGGTCTTTGAGTCATTATGGTCAGAACAGGGTTGAATTGTCTGAGATCAGTCAAAACTCACATAGAAAATAATAACACAACCACCACGAGGTTTTTGGCCCCTTGGTTTTACCTGACAGAAAAGATCTAAGCATAAAATGGAGGTGAAGAGCAGGGAGGACATTCAGTAACTCAGTGCTGCAGACAGACGAGCACCAGAGCAGAATCTTATCTAGGCACAGATCCGTTAACCTTGCACAGCTGGATAGATTCTCGCCGTATGTGTCATAAACTCACGAGAAAACGTCTTGTGATGCACTGAGGTTTGTGCAGAAGACAAAGGTGAAGCCCAAGAAAACTAAAACAAACATACGAATACTGACAGAAGTACTTCAGTCTGATTTAGGGAACATCTAGATTATTTAGTTTGTGACAGATGTGCAGAGGGTAAACATGTTTTAAACTAAACTCAGAGTGTTACACGTGTCCAGGTCATGGATCTAACAGTTGAACGTCACATATAGAAGGAGCAATTTAATACCTTATTTTTGCATCTCACTGGCGCCATGACCTTTATTCACTTCAGTTTTATTTTTCATGTATCTTTTTTCATGAGCACCCTGTTAAAATAGAGAAACAATACAAGCAAAAACAAACAAGCTTTTTTCCCCCCATTTCAATTCTAGTTTTTAGGAGTAGACAGTCATAAAAAGTGAAAAAATAAATAAAAAAATGAAACCCCTGGGAGAAGAGGGATGTGTGGGCCTTTAGTTCAGATTATTCCAAAGTGGATGGTGGATGGACAGGTTATTACAGTCTGGACTTTGCTAAAGTTGATTAAATGCACAAATGCAGAAATATAATATACAATAGATTTTTCAAAAGTTTGAAGGTCACACGCACTTTATGTTCCTGTGTATATTGTTTTCCAAAATGTCAAAATGTTCCAGTCCATTTATGATTTCACAGATGTAACTGATTTAAGCATCTGCCACTGTAAACAGGACATTTATGATTTTCATGTGTATCTGTCACTACTGCTCTGTTTTTTGATAAACTGTCTCCTGTAGTGGTTTGGTCCTGGTTTGAGCCCAGTTTAATTCTGATGTAGACTTGGTTTGGTTCTTTTCTGGGTTAGTCCTGGTTTCTTTAGTTTGGTCCAGATTTAGTTCAAGTTTAGTCCCAATTTTAATAAGGAGTTTGTGCAAGGCAAAGGACAGAGATGGACAGACTTTGTGGCTGAGGTGTAACAGGCAGTAGATCAAATTTACTGTGAAACACTCTTATTCTACTATAATTCTGAAGTCTGCATTGATATAACAAATGTTCCAGAGTACAGCTTAGGTACGGTTTAATATTGTGATAACCACGTGCCAGTTCCCAGAGTAGTACTTTTAGGTAATTTTCTAAAAAACAAAATAATGAGAATGTCTGAAGCAAATCAAGTCATTTTAACTCCATCTTATGACACATTAACCTTTCTTTATCACCAATAACTAAAATGGTGACGTTTCTTCTCCCAGTTGTCATAACTAGGGCTGTGAGTCACAATATAATGTATAATACACATGTGGAGTCACTACAGGTGTCTGTAGGTCTCAGGTAAATGGAAGATGCTTTTTAGCTGAAGTCAGAACCGTTTAAAGCCCCGTTTAAAGTCGTGAGTTTATAGCACCGCTCTCCTCCAGCCGGCTCCTATGGAAAATCACCCTGCCCAATCAGAGCGGACTCGGGCGCTGAATTGTCCTCGGTATTATGGCAGATCTAATGGTCACCCTCTTATTCCGGTGGGCAGCGGTGTTCACGGGTGTCTGGATAAACCTGTGCCTGCCAGCGGGATGTGGAATGACCTTTCTCTCCTGGACAAATTCCATTTCTTTGGATGGCTGCCTCCGCTCCTAAACCCGAGCTATGAGCTGCTTTGGTAAGTGTAAGACATTATTTAAAGGGAATAAGATCAGGTATGCTACGTGGCACAGGCCCAGTTACTCCACAAAACCTGCCCCTAGTTATTAATAGATCAGTGGATAGGGCAGTGTCTGTTTGAATGTTTCTTTTATAAGTTGTTTGCTTCACTCGCCTGTCTGCATCACAATGTTTCTACATTCAAAACACAGTGAAAATAGTATAAAAATAACCTTTGGAACTGCCAAAGAGCTAATATTTCATCACTGGCTACATTTGTTTGGCCAGAAAAAAAAACAAAAAACTGATAACCAGAATAATCAGGAAACTGAATAATTCGACGTGATTTGTGGCGTGTGTTTACAAGGCCGAGAGAAATTTGAAAATTCAAAAACAACATGTGACGGTTAATTATTTTAGAGCAACTGCTGCATTTGGACGACAAAATTAACTCATTTTAATTTTAATTTCAATTCATTTCATTTCTGTCATTATAAATTCCTTGTCAACACCTGCACAAGTGTGAAGAATCAGAAAGAAATCAGATGATTCACATCAGTCTGAGCTGGTGGTTAGGTCCCAGCTCCATTGAGAGATTAGAACTAGAAGTTGTTGTTGGCAGCTGTTGTTGTGTCCTTGGGAAAGACACTTCTCCACCTTGTATGAACCGGGTGTGTGCTTGAGTGTTCGTTCGGGGCTGGGGAGGCTGATGGCACAGATTGGCAGTCTCAATTCTGTCAGTTTACCCCAGGGCAGCGCTTTTCTGCCACTGAAAACGGGAGTGAATGAATAATGCAATTTAAAGCACATCTATGTATCTTGAAAGGCACTATGTAATCAAGAAGTTATTATTTAAAACTAAAACGGCAATTGTACTTTTAAAAGGTTTAATAGCTCTGTGAATGATTTCCGGGACAGCGCTGCCCGTCTACGAGATGCTGAGGAAAGAAAAGGTCCATAAATGCCACTTGAATGATTGAGAAGTGCCTCCCACAGAGACAGTGATTGCGGAAGTGTCAATTAAATGTGGATTGTAATTAAAAATAACCTGATAATCATGTAATGGAACCATATGAAGTTGCACATGTTCATAGCATAGGGCGAAAGTACATAACGCTGAACACCAGTCCAGTCTAGTCCAGTGTGAGAAAAGAAACGATGTAGTTTTACAATCATGATCATTTAAGTCGTACGCAGCATGACACAGAGTTTAGTTTTTATCCCATAGACATAACTAAACTGAGATTTATTCTACACATTTTTAAAGGTGTACTATGTAAATTCTCCATGGAGTTGTTATTGCTTTGCCTTGAATGTTCCACAGTATAGCATTCACATTATTTATCTTGCCTTTACTCAATTAGAAGTTTTTTATTGCTCAAAATACCTTAGAAAAACCTGGATTCCTCAAGTGGGCTCGCCTCTCCATAGAGTCTACCTGTAACTTGTCCTGGTCACCTGCTTGTCTCTGTTTAAAACCTGTGGAACATTCCAGGTGAAGCAATAACATCTCCATGGAGACAAGCAGGTCGTGGATCCTGCACTAGAAAAGTTTCATAATGCACCTTTAAATATCGTAAGTTTTTTTTTCACTCTTTAGCACAAACAAACAAACAAAACAAACAAGCTGCTTAAATCTTACTGCAGAACAGAACAATTTCCTCAGTAGTGGAAAGAAAAAGTACCCACAATAAATACCCCTGCAAACATCTTTTACTTATTGCAGTGACGTGCGTCAGGTGAGACAGTGCCTCACCTGTCATCACAGAGAAAAAATAAATGAAATAGTTATATTTATCCAATGATTTGTACTATAAAGTTATTTTCTATTTAACTTTGTAATTTTAACTTTATTATTTTTTATTCTGGCCCCAAGTCACTGGGAGAGACACTGACCCGGGTCAAATGTTCTGACACCTGGTTTATATGTTTGTGAATCTGTGACACATCAGTGCCTCACCAGCCGTGAACCTCACCGCACGTCACTGATTGATACTGATGATAGGTAGATATATTATTTATTGTGACAGGCAGTACACAGATGATTTTGATTCTGATTGTGACCCAAATACATGACGTGTAGTACCTTTGTCTGACTGCTGCAGGCGTGTGTGGAGGAGTTGGAGACAGAAGTCCCGGGACACAGCCGTCAGCCCCTCCTCCTGCAGCACAGACAGAGCCTCCAGAGGGAAGAGGAGCAGAGTCTGATCGGCCAAAAGCACCAGAGACTCCCCCGACTCCGCTGGGAACGTGGCTGCATGAACAGGGAAGGGGGAAAGTATAAGTATCACGATGGGTGTAACGTGTCTACTCTTTTTCTCATGTAGGGCATAAAACAAACTAGTGAAAGACTAGAACTGGTCTTAAAGTGGAACTAAACACTAAACACAAAAACTGTGTATATAGTCTTTTAATAGCATTATCTATGGCTCAAACTAGGCTTATGTGCAGATTTATGGTTAAAAAAAAATCTAAATCTAAGTTTGTGCTGCCAGTGGCCTCTGTAATTTCAGGTAGTTGGTGACATCACACAGAATTGCCCTGATTACAGCCTGGTCTTTCTGATTACAAACACCTGGCTTTAGGGGCAGAGTTTTAAGTGTGAATATCTGTTAGACCAACCACACTGTTCTTTATCCGTATTAATGAATCAAAAACACTGGTGCATTAAGCAGCTTTTCTGTGGGAGGGTCGACCATCTGCTTGTCTCTGTACAGACTGCTTTGCCTGCAGTGTTCCACAGCTTGGCTTTAAACATATGTATCTCCACAGTTTTTCATGGTATTTCTGAGCAAAACACACCTGTAATTGAATAAATGCAAGATAGATCAGTTAAATCTACACTTGGGAACATTTCAGTCAAAAACAGCAATAATATCTCTATGAAGACGAGCGCGTGGCTGACCCCTCACCAGAAAAGTTACATATTGCACCTTTAATAGTTGAAATCCCAACTCGGTAAAGTTCATCTGATATCCATTACTTCTTTTCTTAAATGATTACTGTAATAAAAAATAATCATATTTACGACTTTATTATCTTCTGTTCTTGATTATGCTCTTGAGTTTGAATCGTTTTTTTAGTTTTTATCAGACGTATTTTCTGTTGACTAAATCCATGTGAGCAATTCCTTCATGCCCAGCACAAAGCTCCCAGATGAGACACAGATGAACACCGCTATGAGTCCCAGCAGATGGCGCTAAAGAGGCTGCTGAGTCCCTGTAGCTGTACCTGAGCTGGTCTTCTCCTCTTTGTCTTTGGACCGGGTCAGTTCTGGAGCTGCTGACACTGGCCTGGAGTAAAGACAAGCAAAGAAACATCACTCCAACAAGATCCATATTAATGGGTTTCCTGTTTGTAGGCGCCATTTTGAGGACTTTTGATCACACGATAGATATGGTATTGAATTGTTAATTTTTCTCGGTCTGGAACCCATGGATGTACAGTAAAGGATGACTTGGGGTGTCTGTAAATATGATCATTTTACACGACAACAGAATAGTTAAGTTTGTACTGAGCTGATCAAACGTTTCAGATCATCTCTATGTTATATCCTCGCTCCAAAGTACATCTCAGAGTCCCAGAGTCAGGACTAAACATGGGGAATCAGCGTTTTACTTTTATGCAGCTAAAACCTTGAACAGTCGTCCTGAAGATGTGAGACAGGCCTCTATTCTGACAATGTTTAAAACCAGCCTCAAGTTAACTGTATTATAACTACTTATGTATGATTTATTTGTTTGTATTGGGATTTTTCTATCTTATTCTATAAAGCATTTTGAATTACTTTACCGTCTGTTTCCTCTATACACATCCAATTATAATCCAGAATGATTTCATGTTGAATTTTCCCCCCAGCTGCCTGAAGATGGTCTTTGGTAGAAACAATAGCTCACACTTCCACAGTTCATTGAATGTGCAGCACAGAGACTCACACTGTATCATTAAACATTTAACATGGTGCAGTAACATTGCATTTTACAGACTATGAGACACAGAAGAAGCTATAGCATCTTCATGGTACAGTATCTGTCTAGAGGAGTTTGTGGTAAAAGATTCAAGAAGAGAAGTCAAAAATACAGTAAGTAGCACAGAACTATGTCACTGTAGTTATGTCATCAACACCAAAAATCCATCAAAATGCAGGGACAATGTCCACACAAGGAAGGCAATTTTCTAACAGTTTAAACATTCAATTAATAAAATGAGGTCTTGTCATTTATTTTTATTTGTCTATCACTAACTAATAACTATTGTGTGATGTAGGTCCTTGTTTTGACCTTTCTAAACATTATTATGCAAGGTACCAGTCACAGAATCACCATTATGTCATATCTCCTGCCCATGTCCAACCAGGAAGTAAAATGTTAAACTTGCTAAAGAAAATATAGAAATAGAATCATTATATTCAATATTTTTCGTAAAATAACATATACATACATACATATAATACTCTAACCTGTCATATGCACAAGTCTTTTTAAAGCGAATAAAGTGGAGACATACCTGAAGCTAGAAAAGTCAAACTGTGAAAGAAGTGGATTCAGATATTCTTCCATTTGTTGTACCAGCTCTCTGAAGAGAAGCACTAAAGCTGGTTCTGCTGCTGAGCTCTGTTTAAAACACAAGACACAATCTGTTTATGCTTCAGTTTGTACAAGGCCTGAATGAATCTCCATAAACATAAGGAGTCAAACAGTCACTGTAATGTTCCTTTTAACCCCAAACATTTCTGCTGGTGTCTGCTGACGTTATCTGACCTCCTCACATCTTTTGAGCAGATGAGCTGAAATTTTTTACATTCAATAAAAACAAGAATATAAGATATAAATAGAAGAGCAGTCCATCTGAAGAATTCATCTAAAAAGAGGGAACTATATGCCTAACATTTCTTTATTGTCATTGCAAACTGTCAGTTTAAGTGTTGTTTTTGTGTGTGTGTGTGGAAGTGTGAATGCAGCCATACAGAGAAGAAGCAAAGGCTGTGAGAGGAGTACTGCTTATAAAATGCTGGTTTACACTGGTGATATCATGTAAATTTCTCAACACCTCCAGAGTAGAGCCCATTACGCCCCCTGCTGTCCGGTGGGAGCCTCCTTTAGTCGGACTCGCCTGGTCTCTCGGCCCAAGGTCTGAGCTCGGTCCAGCAGAGTCAGCAGAGTCCTGGGGCAGACGGCAACCTTGGCAACCTTTGAACATGTCAGGCCTAAAACAACGAGATTGACACAGAATGAGGCGTGTATACTCGGACAGGTACAGTACTGGCTCATAATTGGTCCCTGCGAGCTCCTACCACGTACATCTTCTCATGTTTAAGCTTGTTTTTCTACAACTGTCTTTCCCGTTTTATCCGTACATAATGACTCGAGATCCGATCCGGTCGCATTTGTGTGTCTTGTTAAATCAGGAGAGAGGTCAAACAAAGTGCACGTAGTCCATCTTAATATCAGGTGGTGACGTTTCGAGGTCAAGGTTCAAAGCCAACGCAGATGCTAGAGTCACAGAGTCCTTTCGTTTACACTTCAGGGTGGTTATTCTTCCTTTGCCTTCATTAAATGTGAACTTTTAACTGCCCTCCAGGAAAAAATGCTAAGCCAAGTTCATTCAGCGCTATGTAAATGCTGACTACAGGGCTATATCCGGTTTCAAGGTAACAGTGGGCGTCACGAATTCAGAATTGGGGTCTCCAAAGGGGCCAGTGTTATTTAAGCTACTCCAGAGACATTTCTTATCACATTTCCAGTCTAACAGTTACATGCAGGTGAAGCAATCGCCACATTAGCAGATTTAGCTGTTAGATTTCACACAAAGAAGATCAAGTACAAATATTTAAAAGGTATAATATGTAACTTTTCTGGTAGAGGGTTTGGTCATTAGTTTGCCTGGAATAAATCACCTGAAATTGAATACATTCAATCTAGACTAGATGCCTCACTGTAGAACAGTCCAGACAGATCAGTATCATCTCTACACAGAGCAGCTGGTGATGGGCCCTCTGCCAGAGAAGTTACATAGTGCACTTTAATATTTATGCTTTAAAACCATTTCAATACATCCTGAACACCTGTATTAACATGTATTTGTAATGTTCTGATACAGGGTCCAGTCAGAGGACTGAGCTCTGACCACGTTCATTTAAATGATGGTGTAAAAGTGCAACAGCGGGTTAAAACAGCTTTATATGTGTTTCACTGTTTGTTAAGTTGTCCATCACTAATTAGAAAAGGAAAATGACACATAAAGAGCAGTGTTGTCTATTTTTCTCACTGATTACGTGTAGTTGCCTAATTTATGTGAGCAAGTAGTGCCATGTATCCTTTGATTTTAGAAAAGTAACTGTATTCAGTTACTTCCACCTCTAGACATGGCACATAATCCAGATCCACATAAAAACTTTCTTTAGAACATTCAATAGATTTTTAGAAGAGATCTGCGTAGAAAGGGAGGCACAACTATCTTCTACTTGCGTAGCTCTTGGAAATCAGGGTCAAAAAGTTAATACAGAAAGTAAGTGAGATATTCATGTTCTAGGTTTAAATCAAAAAAACTTCTAACCTTTAGTTTGACTTGTCTTCCCTTTTTGATTTCCCTGAGCTTTCGCTTCATAGAAAGCTCCATAAAGTTCTTTCCTATACAAAAAAAAAAAAAAAAATGGAGTTACAAAAACATCCCCGCTGTCCAGTTAAACACACATATAGTTAAAGTCCTGAAAGTGTTTTGTTCAGCCTTATGCAAACTCATACATCACAGCAGAGACAGACAGAGCCGGGGCAGTATTTATAGCCCATAGGCCAAAGGCAGATGAGAACATAAATATAAGAGTGGCTCACCTGTCCTCCGAGTGCTGCAGCAGGAGCAGCTTCATGTTAGGAGGCAAATCTGAGAGGAGGCTCAGGTGACTGGGGTTAATGAACAAATGAGAGAAGGCCTGGGGAAGATACACAACGGGAAGTTTCAAAAGAAATATTTAAAGTGAACACTGTGATTATTTCAAAAAGATCAGTAAACAAACATGCCATTATTATTACAAGTAAGTTGCTGCTATAACAGATATTATAGCAGCAACTTAATTGTTTTATTCTGTCATTTAAAATAAGTTACATGCATTGGTGTTTTGTATTTTCAGACTGTGTTTACAGACTAGTGCACAGGAAAAGAACTGGATTAGTGCCTGTGGCCCGTTGAGGACAACAGAAAAAACAGAAAGCTGAAAGTACATAAAAATATATAATTTAGCAACTTTGTGCATGGTGTTTGCAGAAGACTGCATTTCAAGAGGTAACATAACCATTATGTGATGAACAAAAGCTTTTCTAACAGCTTTCAACAGACCACTTTCGTTTTCTCAGAAGAAGACACCTTCAAGAATGTTTTACTGAGGAAGTAACGACATAATATGATCAAAAGTTAACTGAGCAGTGTACATCTTCTCTACAACTCTTCTATGTAGGAGAGTTGTGTGTTTTCTGTACATTACACAAAATGCTGCACTGTTACAACGATATTCTCTCTTTTGTTTTCCAAACTCATCCTACTCCTCCTCAGTATCCCTGTCCCGCTGTATTTTAAATCCCACAGCAGTATATTTAGTGCAGAGACCTTAACATAGCGTGTGCCATCCTGGGAGTTCATCGAGGAGGCAGTGACAGCATTCATTAATCATGGGGAGGGGAGAGGAGGCCGGTACCTTGGAGCAGGGGCAGACAGTGCCCTGAGCCGCCTGCAGGGGGCGGGTGGGGCCCTCGTCACGGGACTGGAGGAGGTTTGTGTGCAGCTGGAGCAGAGAGGAGAGCGTGGAGTCCTGGGAGTCACTACATGCTGCAGTCAGGACCTTGGACATGAGGCTGATGGAGAAGCAACTCTGGAGTGACGTAACAAACGGAAACATGTAAACAGCAAAGGCAACAAGACAGAATGAAAAGACAATGTTAAATCAGAGAAAGATTTTTAAGTTTGTTTTGTTCTTTATTTAATCAAGAAAGTCCCACTGAGATTTGAACTCTCATTTTCAGGGGAGGGGGCCCTGTTGTACATGTTTTTTAGTGAGTGAAGCCACAGACGCCTGGGAGCTGAACCCTGGACCTTCTTGCTGTGAGGCTGAAGTGGTCACTGCTGTGCCACTGTTAACTGAGAGACACTGGCTCCTTATCTCAGGTCACACAGATCAAACTTCACCATTGTGGACAAATCCCTGGATAACCTGGCCTTGACCTCCCTCTAAAAGCTCCTCCCGCTCCACCACATCTCATCATAAAAGTTTTAAATAGCTGTGTCTTTTGTCTGTTTTCTTCTTTTCCTTTTTCAGGCTACGTTGTGTCTTTGTGTTTCTTCAGTATCTTAAGAAATGATAAAGTATTAGGCGCATACTAGTATCTAGGGGTGTCAGAAGTATAGAAAATCGAAATCAGATACTCATTTGAACAAGTATCAGTACTAAAGAAGTCACATTCACTGGACAGATGAAGTTTTACTGAATAATTTTGTAGAATGATCTTGAGCTGCACCAGAACAAATATAAGTCACATAGATCCACCCATGGACCACTGTGGACCTACCTGGACGACGGAGGGATTACACGATAATATAAAAGAAACTACTATGATTTAATGCTGAAAATTACATTATATTGTCTGAATAGCAACAGTTTTTATTCAATTATATTTATACAGCATGTTAAAAATGCAACTTTTAAGTATCATAGTGGTATCGGAATTTGTATTAAGTATTGAATCTATAACTTAGCATCAAAATTGAGTTTATAATTTTAGTATCTTGACAGCACTACTAGTATCATGTGTCTACAACTGAGATTACTGCAAATATTAGTTACATATTATGTAAGACTTCCATAAGACGATGAAAGTAGGAAAGTGGAAAAAAATGACACTGTAGAATTCATGCTCTGAAACTGGAAGACTAATGAAAAGTCCAAGTATATTTTTTAAAAAAGTGGTATGTAACTTTTGTGGTGGAGGATCTACCGCCTGTTTGTAGATGTCATAATCTTTCCTGGAATCTTCAACATTATGGCATTAAACATATCTATTTCAAGACAAGCAGCCAGCACCACGAGGCCAAGTTACAGGTCAGATCTGTGGAAAGCTCAGCCAGCTTATTATATGAATACATGGTTTACAAGATATTTACAATAAAACATTGGCAATTGAATGAATGCAAAATAGATCAGTATAATTAACCTGGCTCTCACCAGTGATATGCACAGCTCTGAATTAAGTTACACATTTATCTGGGATGGCTCTCGCTGAAAGTGATCGGGAAAAGGTGTAACCTCATGACAAATATTTGAATCTGATTGGCCAAAGCATCACAACAGCAAAACAAGCCAAAAAAATCAAACTTTGTGCATTTGTGGACAGGGAAGATGTCTGTGCTTTTCTATCAACTGGATCTAACCAAAGCTCTAACCTTCTGCAAGTTTTTCAGAACCAAACAAAATAGGGTTATGTACGTGTGTCGGCAGCGCCATGTTTGTTTTGGTTTGTTTGGCACTTTGTCTTTGGCTTCCACAAAAATGTCAGTGTTGCTCTGTCATTGCGGCGCCAGCCAGTGGCCGGGCCCAATCACACCAACGGAAGGATGCCAAGACGGAGTCATGTGAGTCTGTGAACTCACAATTATTGTGAGAATCCATCTAACTGTGCAAGGTTAAAGTATAATGCCTTATTGTGGAACATTACAGGCATAGCAACAACATCACCAAGTGATAAAATACATGACGTTAGTTGCTATGAGAGAAGAAGATAGAAGAAGTACGTCACATCCACCGTCCTTGTGTATCTTCAAATACTCATGGTGTAAACCCCAGAAAACACACAGAGCTTTGTGACTGTGGTGGCACCTGCAGCAGAGCCAGGTACTGCCCTGTGACGCTGGGGTCCGACAGGCCGTGAGCCTCCACCATGTTCAGACAAACTTCAGACAGGAGGGCGGGGGACAGCTGGTTCTGAAGACACAAACTCGAGGCCTCCGACAGGGACTTACTGGCTTCAGCTAAGAGATGCTGTGCTCTCTGGAGATTTAACTGAACAAATAATACAGAGACAGAGAAAGTTAATCAGGTTATACATATTTACAATGCCTGAATACACGTAACAGTCTAATGTGTGGGTGGATTAAATCAGGACTGCGACTACCTTTATATCTCTGGAGTAAGTTGGCACATAGGTACGATTTATGTCTGTGCATATTATAACAACCATAACAACTGCTCAATCTACAGCTCAAGGGCTCTGTACCTGATCTTTGCTGTCTTAAAAACATGAAAAACAGAACATTAGCAATAAAAATGCTTTATACTTAAATGCAAATACCACACAGAGCTGCTTATACAATATATCTGTACTGGGGCAAAGATTTTAAAAACACACAGGAGCATTTCAAGGAGGATAAGAGCACCACCACGGGACATAAAGCAATTCAACTCGCCACATTTGGCTAATGAGAGGAAGACAGTCTTAGCATGCAGGAGTAATCAAAGTAATTAATAATGGGTCTTTCTACTGATAGCTATAATGGGGTAATTTGTCACTCAGTATGTACCTGCCGATCTGAGCTTTTGGCAGAGGTCATTCTTGTATTTTTGAAGCTTGATTCTTGTTCTTTCTCTGAAGTCTCTTGCTCCACGCCTGTCGCTTGTGGGTCCGCCTCCTTTAGCTCTGAGTTCTTGCGAGATCACAGAACAATGGAGTAATTATTATTAAATCTGCTTATGATCACAAACCATGAGGACGTAAGCCTCTCAGTAGTGAATACACGGGCTGACATTATCTCTCCATAATCAGCATAAGCCAGTGATTTTTCCAGGTTATTGGAGCACTGGGGCTTATGTGAAGTGTGTGCGAGTGTGGGCAACAGCATTCCAGCAACAGGTCTCCAGTGGAATTCCTCAAGATTTTTCGTATAATTGCAGTCAGTACAACACGCTTACATGGCTCAATGGGTTCTTGTACGCTGGCTTAAGAGGCACATTTTTACCGTTATGAAGAAAGCACAAGAATCATTCAGTTGTGTAAGGTTCTTGTGCAACTCTCTAGACAATACAGAAGAGGAGATATCTACAGTGACCTTTAATGAAAAAATACTGAAACATATGTCTCAACTTGCGTCACAATCACGAGGGAGACTACGGAGCATCTTGTGTTCTCATTGTCTGTTCTTACAGTAACACCTCGTAACTTTGGGGAGGTGGCACATTACCGTGATTCCATGGAAATAGAAAGTTAAAACCTGTCTGACATTCTCCATGGAGACAGAGAAGTTTTATGTTATTGTAGCATAATAACAACATTATAGCAGGAAGCAACATTTCCATGGAGACAGGCAGGTGGACCTTTAGGGCAGTTTTGTGAAGATACAAGCAGCTGACAGTAAGGACACGTGTTTTTCTAAGTTTTTGAGCGCCATGAAAACATCCTAACCATTCATTCTAACATCCTGAATTTTAAGCCTCTTGACTGACTAGGTTTACTCTCCATTTCATTTCAACCCAACAGAATAACAGAACAAAGAGATGACTGAAACTCATAACGCACTCAGAACAGGCTTTGTGTAATACTGTCTGTGGAGGACAGTTATGAGTATGTCTCAAATCATTTACAGAAGCAGGCCGGGATACTTCCCAAACGAGGCACAGATAAGTACTGAAGTTTTTGCCCCAACTGCTTTTACTTGATTGAAACCTTGCGGACAATAGTATTTATGTAATATGAGGCAGCATTAGTCACGGAGGCTCTACCTGCTTGTATGGGTCCCAGAGGGAGGACACATAAATGGGGTCTTCTATTGTAGCCTGTAGCCTCAGATATTTCCCCATTAGACATAGGCTCCATGCTTTGGTCTCTGCGCTGTTCAGGTAGTGAGAGCTAACCGCAGCCAGCTGGCCCAGTGCCACTTGCCCAAGGGTAGTGCCCACATTCAGCCAGGCCTACCCAGGACAGAGGGGGAAAGGTTAGGCAACGCTGTGCAGGACATGTACTATATCCACTGTTATACAACACAAGCTTTAGACATGTATCTGAGTTTAATAACATTCAGACATATTGAGCATTTCAGATGACTTTTCAATTCTATTTTGAAACATATTGGAGAGATCTGTATCTGCTTTTTGTCAGAAGTAGGACTATATTGAATCAAAGTGGTTTTGTTATGAAGGAAAGAAGGGGAAATCAAGTGTCTAGCCAGGAACAATTGAGTGGTCCAAGAAAATAAGACTTGAGAAAACAATATATTAGCTATATGCAATTCATTCACACACTGATGGGCACGTTTTCAGCGTGTAGCAGTTGCCCGATCTAATCTATTAATAATAAATGAGCAATAGCAAACCCGGCATGTTGGGTAAATTTAACATTCACAGCCTGTTTGCTTTATAAACATGCTCAGACTACCAATATGAGCAGCCAGCTATTTTCTATAGGCTGAGTTTATGTGATGTAAAACTGTACAGTACAATCTGCAGATAGAATGTGTCAAACTTTGGACCTGGTTTATGGTTCGTGTCTTTTAATGTACTTCATATAAGGAAAAAAGTGGTTCAAAGTGTCTATGTTGTCAGAAAATAACTTTTTCATTGATAAAACAAATGATTTAAAAAAAAAAAATAGCCTGGTTATCATTTTACATTCTATGTCATGGTCCAACTGGCTGATGATCTCTCCCTCTTCTGGTTGTCCTGTACAGTCTTTTAGCCCCTTGTTTATGCCCCCACTTATTTAGAGAACGTCTAACTTTTTCATAGATGCCACATGAATCTCTTAAAAAGTCACTTACATATATAATATTTTTGAGTGTACTGGGATTCAGGGTTCAGGGTTTTGGCTCCTACTACCGATTCCAGTCTCTCTAATGAATGTGTGAACTGTCCCACCATTTACAACAACTTGGCCCTCTTTGTCTACAGTTTGAGGTGGTGATCTTAAATACGACCTGTGCATCAATTAAAACGTCAGGACTAAATGATTTGTCAATGTGACCTGTTGAACGGTGTGAGGTTCAGGCGTGGGGCGGGTGAAGTCCTCTAGGATAATCAGAGCTGCAGATTTGTGGGTTCGGGCCACAGCCTGGTGCTTATGCTCGGTGCAGTTTTCCTCCAACATGAGCAAGCAGAGCTCAGACAGAGCCAGACGGAGCCTCAGCAGCCACCTCAGCACGGCCAGGGACACAACAGGGCTCTGGGGGGAAGGGCAGAGGACCAGTACACAAAATGAGGAAATGAATGTCAGACAATGGATTAGCATGTCCACTTTCACATTTCACAAAAGCTAATTTGTATTAACAAACTCTCACAACTAAGTAAGGATGTAACAACACCTGAGGTTATTGTTGTTACACAAAACCTGCCACAAACACACTTGATCTAAGTGGGTAGTATATAGCAACAATAACAACAGAATCATTTTAGATGTAATATTGTATTTGCTGCATGTGTAAAAACCAAAACCTGATCTGCCTCTTTTTGCTTAACAGCAGCGCCATCTGCTGCCCAAAGCTGCACAGCAAAATCAATGAGGCAGACGATTGTGTCAAATAAATGATCATGCACTCTCTTTTTGACAAGTTTTAGTTAGAAAACTGAAGATATTAACACGTTTGTTTTTATTTTCTTTTTAAGTAAAAAGTAGATAAAAGAGCATGTATTACCCAAGAGGTGAAAGGTCTGAGGATTCACTTAAAAAGGTCTGAAAATAGGACTCCTTGACCTCATTAAGCCTCAATGACAGATGGACATTTTGGACCTGTGTGTGTCCTTCATACCTCCTCCTGTGCAGGGAGCAGATTCTGAGCATTCAGGGCCACATGCTCCAGCTCCCTGACAGCTGCCTGCATCTGTGACAGGGCATCCAGCAGGAGGCGCTGTTTCTCCTCTGTCTCTGCAGAGTGCTGGGCTAAACACCTGAAGAGAAAATCTGTGTCAGGAGACTATGTTCCTGTATCCTGCTCTGTGGGACGTCATCATAACGAATACAGTAGGATGAACAATGTGATATGTTTACATCTCTCACAGCTTGAATAAAAAGTATGTATTTTAATAAGAAATATGTAGGTGAATACACAGATATAAAACTTGGCCATTTGTTTTTAGTGGTAAAGTCCTTTAGTTATTTATATCTCTCAAACCAAATGACAAAATCAATTAAATCCCTCACTTAAACATGGTAGCTCTTCACAGGAGTCTTCAAATGCCATGTTAAACTGAACGTGAACGAACACTTCGTTCTTCAAAATTGTGACCATGCCATTCAAGTCTAAAGTTGGGAAAGACCTAAAATCACACTGGGGGGTGGGTCCATGAGGGACGATAATCTCGTGGCCCTTTTGATGTTTCAGCCCTACCTGAGTCCGTGTGAGCAGTGTGCCAGTGCCTCTGCTGCCTGCTCTCGGTGCTGCAGGAGGGTGAGGTCTCGTGCACACTGCTCCAGTTTATCACAGTTACTTTTAAGCCTCAGAACCTCCTCTGGGCAAAGGCTCCGCCCGGGTTCAACATCACCAACCACATGTATGCACTCAACAGCTCCTCTGCAAAAGACAAATCAGATCATTTATTTTAACATTTACTTACATTTATTTAGGACAATGATGAGCTCTCTTAACTGTAGTATAAAATTTTCAATGAAGAACATAACTTATATTTTAAAATCATAATGAGCTTTGATGCATAAAAGACAGTATGGTTCACTCTTAGACACAAATATTTGGTTTTACAGCATCAGCAACCTTTATTTAATTTAATTCAACTTTTTTCTTATGACACTGCTTTCATTGAACTATTTTACCTCATTTTTATTGACGTGATCAAGAACTCCACCTCTTTGGTCCGGTTCACCTGCTTCTCCTTTATGAGCTCGAGGGCCTCACATCCTTGTCTCACAATGTCATCGATCTGAAGAAAACAAGAACTGATGCTGAGGTCATGTGATCTCACAAAGTATTAAAAGAATAAAAATAATTAAGTTAAAGTTATGCAAATGTCGGTGTGTTTCATGGATTTACTCTCATGAACAGAACATTTTGGGCAGTTGGATGATTGTGTATTTCTCTCAGAGTGTGACATAAACGCAGCATGAGTGCAGCGTGGTACAGATCTGTATTCATCAGAACTGGCTGCACCTTGGCGTGTACGTGCTTGTCTCTTTGCGTCGCTGTGGCCTGGATTCGAGTCTGGATCAGCTGGCACCAGAAATCCGGGTCTCCTCCAGAGGCTTGGGCTGTGTCCAACAGGATCAAAGCCTGGGCAGAGCTCTGCTGCTCACAGGCCAAAGCGGCCAGAAGGAGCAGACTACGCCCTGCACTTATCGGGTCGGCAAACGCCTGGAAAATATTGCAATTCAGAACTATAAATATAAATAAATATAAACTGTAAAGAAAAAGACGACCGAGACAATGTAAACAAACTCAGATTCAATTCATCACAAGATTTTTTGTATAATTTTGGGATCTGTTTAATTGAACCTAGATAATTTAGACTTGATGGTATCTGATCTTTAAACTCCTACACAGCAAAGGCATTTCAGACAAAAATCTGGAATAAAAACAGCAAACATCATTAAAGGAAGATTAGTTTTACATAATAGAATTTTAAATTGTACAGTTATTTTCATAATTTGACATACATTATGTAAGCCCTGTAAGGATTTTCTTACATAAAGCAAAATTGAACATTAAAATACCAAAAATAAAATGTTGCCTGGAAAATCTGCCACTTACATCCAACTGTGAAGTTCACAGCTTGATATTATACGTAGCTGTTTAGTCTTGAGTCTTACGGTGCTAGAATGTGAGTGATAAATGAGCTCAGTGTTCTCAGACTCACTGTTGCTGCTGACTGAGTTTCCTCCAGGAAGTGTCTGGCCTGTGTGTGCAGCCCCATCCTGAGGCAGACCTCTGCTTTGCTCAGCCAAATGCTCTGAGCACAAATGTCCTCCCTTTGTGCGCCAGACTCACCCAGGAGGACTTTCTGAAAACAAACAACAAATACATGTAAGTTTAAACCTCATATGATAAATGGAATTCAGTCATATTTAATGTAAAGTGATCAAAATACATAAACTCACCTGTTTGTAATTTTGATCAAGGCCTTTTCTCTCCTTGGAAATGAGCATCTCTCTCTTGCACCTGTAACACAGAAATATATAAAATGTATTTTATTGTATTTATTAAGTTTAAAATATATAATTAAGCACTTAACAAACAGTGAAAACCTACCCCATAAGTTCTTGCTCATTTATTCTCACAAGACTGTGGAGTTTCTCATGATACGGCGAATGTGTCTCCACTCGCATCGCACAACACGCCTTCACAATTCTTAAATAAATAAATAAGTTGTTGCATATTTTCTTTTGTTGAGGCTCATGACTAATGACATTACAGTTGCATAAAGCTCTCAAAAGAGTTAATCTAATCTGGGTAACATTTGAACTTCTATGTGTAGATATGTACCTCAGTCTATAAAGTTCTGACAGGGCTTTCCGGTTCAGAAGGTCGTGAGCGATCGTCTCAGCCAAGTGTAACACCGGCAGAGTCAGGTGAGGGAGGGACAAGGACTGAAGCTCTTTCTCCAGTAAGTCCAAATAAAACAGGCTCTGAGGCTGCAGAAAGTAAACAAGATGATCAGCCTAAAATATCAACTGAAATGACACTGAATTATTTATACATCATCTCTCTCATTATATCTTTTCAGTTGCATTGACTAATCGTCCATAATTTCAATAATATGATACAGCACTAAGAGCCATGAATCTAGCTCTGCCAATACCTAAATTTAATCCACTAAATGAGATTTTAAAAGCATGTGAAGTGGAATAGTATTTGAATAAAAACAATTATTTGACACCCTTGATTGATTTGGATTGATATATATTGATTTTGGACATCAATATCATTAAATCAGCAGAAACATAATTGTACTAACTGAAAATGCACTATAATATGAATGTTCAGGGATACTCAGGGGTATTCAAGACAAAAAAGGACGTGAAGCCCTGCACTAAATGACAGAGTGCAGGTCAAGTCAGTATTTTGACAGATTTTATACCCAGTGGAAACATCGTCTAGTCATTCTGAAAATCTGACCCGGGGGAACAGTCCCAGAGTTCTGTTGAGCCGTGCCTGTTTGGGGATGGAGCCTGCGTTAGGGCATCTGGGGCTGCTGCTGTTTCTGAAGACGAGCCTGGCCTGGTCGGGACAGCGAAAGCTCACCCAGTCCTTCAGAGTCAGAGGAGGGGTCAAATCTGAGAGCAGGGGCTTTAGTTTATCCTCATCAGGGGAGATCTACAGGACAAAGCAAAAAGACGCAAATATTTCAGCTTTTCTACCAGTCGTTAATATACAACTAGATAATTACTGAACAAATTATAAATTCAATTGTGAATGCAAGCAAATTGGAACATGGAGAATACACTCTTTCACTACATCATGAACTGGACACACTGAGAAATGATAAATGTGTATTTAAATTATATGAACAGCTGTTTAGTGGATTTAAGTCACTTACTTTCTTTAGCTATTACTACCTATTATTTGAATAATATGTGATGTATGTATAATCATTCATCCATGTTCTTCCTCTTATCCGGGGCAGGGTCGCGGGGGCACCAGACTTCCCTCACCCCAGACACTTCCTCCAGCTCCTCCGGTGGGACCCCAAGTTGTTCCCAGGCCAGAGAGACATAGTCCCTCCAGCGTGTCCTGGGTCTTCCCCGGGGCCTCCTCCCGGTGGGACATGCAGAGAACACCTCCCTAGGGAGGCGTCCAGGAGGCATCCTGAGCAGATGCCCGAGCCTCAGCTGCTCCTCTCGATGTGAAGGAGCAGCGGCTCTACTCCGAGCTCCTCACCCTGTCTCTAAGGGAGCACCCAGCCTCCCTGAGGAGGAAACCCATTTCAGCCGCTTGTATCTGTGATCTTGTCCTTTCGGTCATTACCCAGAGTCATGACCAAAGGTGAGGGTAGGAACATAGACTGAGGTAAATCGAGAGCTTTGCCTTTTGGCTCAGCTCCTTCTTCACCACGACAGACGATACAGCGACATCACTGCAGACGCTGATCCACCTGTCAATCTCATGCTCCATCCGTCCCTCACTCAACAAGACCCCGAGATACTTGAACTCCTCCACTTGAGGCAGAGACTCTCCACCCACCCATTTTTATTATTTCAGGGCTGCTAATACAAAATAAGTCTTTTTGTTCTTATTATTTGTATTATTATTGTTATTATTGTTATTATTCTTGTTATTATTATTGTTATTATTATTATTATTATCATGTCAATGTTTTATCTTTAAAAGTTATTTCAAAGTAAATCCATCCAACTGTTTTTCTCATGTAATGTCCAGAGATCCACATGATGCTGCTAATGACCTACCAGCCTGTCAGACCTTTTAATGCTCAAAATAAAATAATTAAACAAAAAGCAATCAAATCCAAACATACTGCACTGAATGCACCTTTGTCATTATAATATACTACTTCAGATCTCAACTGAAACATTTATTTTTTAACAATAAGCCACAAAGTAAAATACTGTCAAATAGTTGCATCTTATCCCATTGTGAGTAAGTGTCAGTTTGTTGTGTGGCTGCGTTATCTGCACCTCTTTTGGTTTCTTCACTTTGCTCTTGTCTTTGTCTTTGCCTTTCTTGGATCCCGCTGAGGCTGGAGACACACTCTGGGCCTGGAACTTCGCCAGCTCACTGGAAATATGACCAACTTCTGTCATCAAAATCTAGAGAGACACAACAGAGCAGTTATATTAAACCAGGGAGTAGGTAGAAAATGATAATAACTGGAGTTAATTAAAGGAGACGAACAAACATATCTACATCATTATTTAACATTTTGTCTGTAATATTGATCTAAAATCTTAATAATATAAATGTTCATAAACTTCCTTTGACCATAGCAGGCTGCAGATTTTCAACTATTTGTTTCAATTCTTGGGGTTAGGAGAAAATGACACAGGACAATGCAGGAAAACTCAAACATGGATGAAATAATGGATATATAACACTGAGTTAGTGAAGAGGAAAACGTTTCATAAAAGTCGATTTTACACAGTATATCCTCTTTAAACATGCCACACCTTCCACATGTGTCTGACGCAGCAGTGGGCTCGGAGCAGGTTGGCCCGGTGCTCAGGGGACGTCCGTCCAGCCGTCACAGCGAGGAGAGTGTGAGCTTTTATTAAAGCATCGAGACTCCTGACATCTCCCAGATCAGACACGGTTTGAACAGGCTGCTCTGGAGATCCACTGTTCAGAAATGTGGACTGACTGTTTGTGGACTCGTCAACTGAAACAAAAAATCAGTTCAAATGTCTTTTGAAAACAGTTTACTAATAACTCTTCCATTTCGACTCCTGTATTTGTTCATTATGAATGAAGTCTTCATGCTTTATAAGGGCTAACTACGTATGTTTTTTGTAAAGTGTGTTAGTGTCATTTCTACTTCTTCTTTAACACAAATAATGTATAACTTAAAAAATGTATATTAGCCACTTTAATGGTAATCAAGGATAAACTGTGGAAATGCAATAATGGAAAACAGTAGAATAGTTCAGTATTTCATTAGTGGTCATCACACTTTGTTGCCTTATGTGGACAATCACCGACTGTCCCCTTTTCACATTTAGAAACACATTTTTTCCCCAAAACTTTGAAAAAAATCTCTTAAATATATATTTTCCATGAACAATGATCAGTAGTTAGCTGTAATATTAAGACGGTATTAACCATGCACTGGTTTATGTAATTAATCTTCAAATTAATTAATTTGGCTCTTTGGGATATTTAATGACTGCACAGCAGGGACACTGTGCTTTTCTCAGCAGGAATTCCCAAAGCATTAAATCATTATGTAATTCAAAGGGTCCCAAAATAGTCTTAATACATGAGGCAGTCTCTTCTCTTTGTAAAGTCGGGCCAAGCTTCCCAAAAATACACACAAGGGAAACACGATTATAGCAAAACTGGAAGTAAAATGAGGGTGGGCATTATCCATGGGTTTCAGAATGATGAAAACTTAGGGCCGTTGTCATAGTGATTAACTAAAGACAAAAAATAGTATGTTTTAAATGGGGAAAAAGTCCTAAAGATGTTTCATAACAGGAAGCTGAAATCCCAGAGTAAAGAGACTCGTGTAATTTCTTTCATTCTCTTTAATAATATTAATAAACGTCCCTGTAAAATGTCTGAGGTTAAAGAATTAAACATGAAGTGAATGGACTGTACAGTGAACCACCAGAAGTGCTTTGACATCCCTTTATACCCTTGTTTCTGCAGGTTTATTTTACTTTATCAGCTCTTTTTTGCACATTTTATATATTTTATGCTACATACTTGATAGTTTATTTGAAGATATGCAAGATTAGACTCAACTTATTTCAGTTTTACAGATTCCTTTGATATGTTGGTGATGAAAATAACCACATTGAACAGGTGATATAATGGTGCAGGTAAAAAAGGAGGATTGTACCTGGTGGTTGTGTGTGTTCAGCTTGTGGTTCCAGGAGAAGGTCTATGGCCCAGTGGATCATCTCAATAGCATCAGTTTTGGGAAATTTGTTGAAGAACATCCACTCAGAGAGTTCCAGGAGCAGGCTGACCTTCTGCCACCGAGACTCTGGGCTCTGTTCACACACGAACCACAGGTGAGGGTCAGAGGAGTAAAAACACAAACACAAACCACAGGTGAGGGTCAGAAGACTAAAAACACACAAACACAAACCACAGGTGAGGGTCAGAAGACTAAAAACACACAAACACAAACCACAGGTGAGGGTCAGAAGACTAAAAACACGAACACAAACCACAGGTGAGGGTCAGAAGACTAAAAACTTAATAAATGTCTGTGCAGTTTTCATTTAGAGATAGATTTGTAGTTCCAGTTTCGTCATAAAGTTTAACCACTGGAGGGCGCCCAAGTGCCTTTATCCTGCTCCATTAGGCACTGCACTTTTGTCTCTCTTTAAAGGTGACTATGTAACTTTTCTGGTGGCCTTGTCTTCATGAAGATGCTATTACTTTGTAAAAAACATTGTAACTGAATAAAATGCAAGATAACATGAGTTTAATTCCATATTGTGGAAAAAATGTGATAAACACCCAGACAGAAAAGTTACATATTGTATATATTATAATTGAGAAGTGTCACAAATGTGTTCTGGCTTTTAAGGATACTATATTCCGCTGGTGTCTGATCTATGTTATAATGTTTCCTTATCAAAACCAGACCTGGAGCTCTGTTTTATTTCATTCACACAGTTTCACGCTCAGACCCTGTATATTTAGGACTGAGTTCTTCTGTCATGCAGAAAACTCTCTGTTCACCTGTGATGTTCATCATGTGGTAACACAGTATGTTTTTAAACTCCATACACCTTCACTAGAATCATTTGTCTCTCTCTGAAACAAAAGGTAAAAGGTAACTTTCATGACATCACAAGGTGGACCAGAGCATTTTGACCATTAGAGAGTTGAAAACCCGTCTTTTAAATGCAGATTACTCAAACTATGTGAATGAATCACAACTCCGGGTATATTTTTTGATAAGAGACAACATCCCCTTTTAAAATGACTTAAAGCTCCTAAGAGTCAATTTGCATAATATAAAACCTTTAATATGATGGATTAAACATGTTTGATTCTGTGTGTGGTGTAGTGCTCTCTGTAAATCCACATGGTGGTGATAAAGATCTATTTTGACTGAGTCTGTCCACAGTACAATAAACAGATCTGTGGTCAGTACACTGCTGCCACTGTGCAGTAAATGAAGGAGGTACATTACAGTTGAGAGTGTCAATGGCTCTCTGAGAAGGTCA